>JAOWAW010161178.1:0-15939 GCA_028565695.1 Nicola tetela | reverse complement strand
CACTGCTCTTGGGCCATTCATAGACGTTATGATATAAAGAAAGATTTAAGAAGCATTATCACTACAAAATCCTTGTAGGTTCTTCATGATGATGAAACGGGCAGAAACGAATTGAGATTCCTTTCGTATTTGTGTTGGCTCTAAAAAAAGCCAGTTTGGTTAGCCAAGTAGAGGGAACCTACTTGCTCGACGTGTACTTTGTGATGGCCTTCGTGCCCTTGCTCACTGGATGCTTCGCAAGTTCTCCGGGAAGAAGCAAACGAACCGCCGTCTGAATCTCGCAAGACGTGATAGTCGAACGCTTGTTGTAGTGAGCCAAACGGCTTGCCTCGGCGGCGATGCACTCGAAGACACTATTGACGAAGCTATTCACGATAGACATGGCCTTGCTTGAGACGCCAGTGTCCGGGTGAACTTGCTTGAGAACTTTGTAGATGTAGAGGGAGTAAGTCTCGCGACGACGGCGGTGTCGCTTCTGCTTGTCCACAGCTTGGACGGCTTTCTTTGCCTTGCCGGAGGCGACAGGTTTCTCGCCTTTCAAAATCTTTTTCGGTGCCATAGTCATGAAAGCAACTATACAATAACATGTGCTGTACTGCAAAGATCACATCATGAACGTTACTGGCCTTGAGAGCTATAGCCTCACTTGATTGGGAAAAAGAGCGGGAAAGCTCTCCCACTAGATAGTACATCACGTATCGCGTAATCGAGTATGTGCTACTTTGCGTTGCAGGTGAATGAGCAGGGCCAGGAGAATCCGCCAAAAATTTCCCGCGCTTGACATGATTAGCACGAGCCTATTAAATGATCCGCCACGAGCGCGTACGGTGTCCTCCAAGGTCCGCCCCACACCAGCAGTATAAATAGACTTCCGACACAGCCCAAGTTCGTCGTCTTGCTTCCAATCTCTGGTTTCAAGTTCGCTGATTCTGCAAGTCCTCGAGAAAACGATCATGTCTGGACGTGGCAAAGGTGGAAAGGGTCTCGGAAAGGGAGGTGCTAAGCGCCATCGCAAAATCCTTCGTGACAACATTCGGGGTATCACCAAGCCCGCCATTCGTCGTCTTGCTCGTCGAGGCGGCGTGAAGCGTATTTCCGGACTGATTTACGAGGAGACTCGCGGTGTTCTCAAGACTTTCTTGGAGAACGTTGTCCGGGACGCAGTGACATACACGGAGCACGCGAAACGCAAAACAGTGACCGCCATGGATGTGGTTTACGCTCTCAAGCGTCAAGGCCGCACATTGTACGGCTTCGGCTGTTAGATTTCTCTTTCTGCTTGCCTGTTTTTCTCCTGGCTTTTATTCAAAGCCACAACAAGTACTAAGATTGTCTGGCTTTTACTTCTGATCTGTTTTCGATATGGAGGTTTTTTATGATCATTTTAGTTGCCGATATCTTAATGATCAAGATCTTGCACACTGTTGAACGACTCCGCTGAGAAAACGAAATATCGGAGGAAATCAAGGACTGGGGAGATCCTGACTGGGTGGTCAAACATGAAGAAGATTTCCTAGCACACCACTCTCTGATAATTGATGATGCCCGAGGTATTTCAGTGTCATTGAACGAGTTTCTTGTGACTGGCGTGCTGGGAACTTGTTAAAGTCAGAGCATGTCACGGCGGTTTACGTTGTTGTTGTTGTTGTTCTTGTTCTTGTTCTTGTTGTCGCACATTGATGATGATTTTACTTGGTGAAACCAACAGAGCAATAGTTCTACTATAAAGTTAGCCAAGAGAGCTGATGATGACAAAATGTACATACGAGATTCAAGGGACATACTTAAATGAAAATGTTTACGTAATCACGTAAAGATATTTTCATAGGACTCACGACTGGAATTACATATTGCACGTACAGACAGAACAATCATGATCTAGAAAGAGGTTGGCATGTGAGCAAGTTTGTGTATCTTAGTAAGTGTTTCATTTGCAAGGTTTAGTAATTCTCTCTTGATCGACGGGACAGAGTCTGCTTAAAGAACGAACGGTGGAAGAGAGTTCCAAATACGATAGTAATATCTATATTTATATTGGCAGAACGGCATATGAATGAATGTCGCATTTTCGCTCTCTTTGCGAACTTCGAAGCATGGACGTACAGGTATAGCACTGATTATAAGGCCCCGGAGTCTATTGTAGTAGGCCCTTCAAAGATTGCTTTTACTGCTGGCGGCAGGTAGCCATTGATCGCCTTGAAAATGTGTGTTAGGGGGTGAAGCCATCGAGACGTTTGTAACCGCCGGAAATGGGCCCATAAGTTGAGATTGGGAGCATCACGAAAGAGTGCCAATATAGCGCATTATGTAATTATTCTTTGGAGAAAAAACTTCATCTTGGAAAAAACGTCCGACGGATCTTGGAAAAAACAGGTAGCACTGGCGGCAGTATACATTTACACCATTCAGTAGTACAGTAAAGACAATCGGCACGAAGATGTTAGTTGGTTACGCGTATGGCGAGTACGTTCACCATAGTAATCGCCATGGTTACGACAATGGCGTCATGATCTTGCAGGCACTCTACGATCAACTGACCAACAGCAGCCAGCAGCCTTACCTTGGGCTGGAGGCTTTCAACTGTTCACCTGTCCTGCTTGGCTGCAAGAAGATACTTCACCGCAGTTATCATCTTTAGCTCCTATTGTTGAGTCGTGAGTGTGAAGCTTTTGCAATCGCCTGTTCTGCCTGACATTCACCGAAAGCTAGGGTTGAGCTGAGCTAGACTTTTGTTAAACCTTGATGATGAGTTCGTGGGATGTGGCTGCATTTTCCGATGAGCAATTTGAGGAAATTCTCTCCAACTTGGATCGACCTTCCTTAGAGGGCTATGAGCTCTTTACTGACTGTCGAGGCGTACAAATTTATCGGAAGAAGCACCAGACTTCGGGCCTTTACCAATACAAAATTGTTGGAGTGGATGAAGAGTTAGACGCTAAGACTTGCTCGTTGGTCTATCGTGACTTGGACTACCGACGCGAGTGGGATAGCTATGTAGGCGAACTGACTAAAGTCGCTGAAAGAGATGGTGTTGAGTTGATATATTGGATGGTAAAGTACCCCTTTCCGTTGTGGAGCCGTGACTACGTTTTCGCGAGGCGAACGAAGGAGCTTCGTCGTGCTGCTGGCGACCGGGTATGGATAACGATAGGGAAGAGTTGCCAGCACAGTGACCTGCCTGAAAAAAGCGGTATAGTTCGAGTAGAAGAGTTTCGTCAAGTCTTAGCCATTATGTACAATACGGAAGGACCAGGCGCCAAACTGTACATGGAGTACTATGACGATCCGAAAGGACTCATACCAGCCTGGTTGATCAACTACATGGCGTCAGCTGGTGTGGCTGCGTACCTTGACCAGGTGAAGAAAGCGTGTTTAGGCTATAAGTAGCGGTGAAGACACTGTCCAGAATCACGCATTCTTGCTGTAGAAATTTTTGCATCAGTCTTTGCCAGGTGCATCCGTGTACTAGTATTCCCGGATGTCAAGTATGGGCGGACAACGCCCATTGAGTCACAGAGAGTTGACGTCACTCCTTTTTGTGCCTCAACTATCCAGGCTGGGTATTTTAATATCATGATCCAAAGGTTGTTGAAGCAGTTCTATCCACAATGCTCGCACACTGACAAACACATACACATGCACATTTCTCTGCTGCATCACTGCTTATATGTTTAAATTTCAATTACCCTACTAGGCGCACGGCACCTCAGATGAGGGCTGATGTTGCTTTCCTCTTTAGGGCCAATATTTTGTGGGTTCTGTTTGTTTTAACAGACAGCAGCATTGGCATTTTAATGACCTCACAATGCAATTGACATGTCATTACTACAATTTTTACTGCTTGTGAAAGATGTATTTTTTTTTTTATTTTAAATTATCTTTGATGACAATTTCATCAGCTTAATTGCGTCATTGTGAGGTCTGCGAGGGGCTGAGAATGGCCTGCTGCACTGATAATTGCACATACAGAAGTATGTCTGGGTTTGAGACTGAGAATGTTACACTTACCAATGATAAAATATTTACTGTTCCTTCCTGTATAATTAGACGCAAACTGTGGAGAGCATTATCCCTTGGGTAGCTGTATCAAAGCAGCCACAGATCTCAAGTTGAGAGTCCCAGTGTGTCCATTATCTAAGCCCCTTGTGGTACTGCACATCTCTCTTGCACAAACTCCCAAGCTCTTCCCTGCTGTTAAGTTTGCAATGCAAGAGTTGGCACGCTTGTAAGAGTTCCATGCATACATCACTTGCTTACTCCATCACTGCAGAAAAGGATGGCATTAATATTCCATTATATTTATGTGTGGGTACACGTATGACTTCATATGTCTGAGGCTGAAGACCTCAAGATGTTTAATTTTTCTCTGTTTTCATTTTCAGCCCTATAACTGAGCAGTCTGTGAAGGAAAACTGAAAATTCAAAGTTCTTTCATTTATTGACTTCTGCCTAAAAATAAAGACACTCCATCATTGTAGCCATTTAAATTTGCTCACTGCATGGAGCTTATCATTTCACCTGAAAATGGATGTGCTGCCTTTTCAAAGTGACTGGAAAAAATGGAAGGAGTGCGAATTCTAGTACAAGGCTGGGTAATCCATAATCTTAACTATAGCTAGGTTTTGCAAAAGGACACCATTTGCAATAGACTGGATACATAATTAAAGTCTGGGTTCAAGACAGGGCATCTTCATGCAGCACCCCTGGTATTCAGTATGCAAAGAAGACAATTGGTTTTGCATTTGAGTTCAGTGTCTCTAACTTAAGTCTCCTTGTATTTCTTTTCTGCCAGATAACCATTGCTGCGTTTTGAGGTGTGCTGATCACCGGCAGGTACCAGATGAGCAGATGTTTCACCTCTTTCCGGGAAATTGCCTGCTTAGAAAGCACTGGTTGACTGGCGCTGTAAATATGGATAAAGGCCAACATTTTCATATCTCTCGCTCCAGCGCTGTTATTTGTGGCTCACTGGCTCTCTCACCAGTGAATACTGCTGTGCAAGTCCGATGACTGTATCACATATTCCATACTATTAAAGCTGCCGCTTCGTGTTTACCGATGTCCTCTGACTCCTCTTCTGTCATTTTTCCTGCTACATCGTGGATCCGAGTATTCTATTTCAAATTTGCTGCTTTTTTACATTTTCACACAGTTAATCTTAGAAGTTCGGCCCTGATATCCTGTACATCAAGTGCTAAGAGCTAAAGCTGAATACCATCTAATCAGAATTCATTCTGCCTTGGTATGAGGCAGTGGTTGTTTAGTTGTATAATTTAAGAGCAGACGTTCCGTAAGGTTTGAAAAAATGAGAAAGAAAAAAAAATTGCAGGCAACAATGATGACGGGTACTGATGTATACGTAGAATGCTATGTCTGAAACAGCAGCCATCCCAGAAGTTACCATTTTGTTAACTGAAGAAATCAAGAAACTTAGCCATGGGATGCACGTGAACAATCAAAAAAGTGGCCTCTGTTCCCTGCCAGCAATGCCATAAAAGGTATATTGTAATACCGCATGATGTTCAAGAAAGAGTGGAAGCATATATAAAACCATATGCAATCAACTTTTTTCCTGGTGCCCAGCTTGTAGAGCAGATATTAACACAACAACTGTTCTGTCTGTTGCTGCCCAATTTACATACAAAACATCATACACCTAAGCTTAGCTACCTACTCCAGCATGACAGAAAGGAGCAAGAAAGGCTATAATATGATAGCACCATGACCCTTGTCACTTCATCTGCCTTACAGGAGTGACTGGCCTCCTGTCTGTAGCAGATGGGAAAGAAATCTAAACTATACTGCAGAAGTGACAATGAAAAGGCAACACTTAAGGCAGTCCACACTGATACATCAGGCTCATGAGAACCCATTTTGCAGTAGTTATACTTCCTTTTCCCGTTAGCCTAACTCAGATTCCAGGCTCCCCAATGACCTCACAGACCACAGGTATTCTTTTAAGTTTTGATGTTGGCCTTGACTTATTAAGCCTGTCTGCAGAGCGACCAAAGTCCAACGAAGATGCTTCCCCTGCCATTTTGCATTAAACGGCAAGGCCTGAACACCCCGTTGCTCATATCCAGACCTGAATTAAGCATACAGTCTATTCTGTATGATCTCATACTTTTTGAGAGCATTCTTCATTTTCTTGGGCAAGCCCAGTCGACCGTGTCTTATAAACTTGCAGTAGGCACCTCTTAAACGTCCTGTCTGTGCAGTCACAGGAGGTTGGGGCTGCTCACCAAAATTTTGGCCCCACTGGTTGAAAGACTGAAAGGGCTAACCTCTCTGTTAATGAAAACTGCTTGGGCTGCGTACAAACAACACAGAGGCGTGGGCCAGACGTGTGGAAAACACCAGCGCTCCTTAGGCAGCCACAAACAAGGAACATCAGGAGGCCAGAGGAATATTTCCAAAATGCTTATTGGGGAGAACAGGACAGAGTAATTGCAGCAAGTTATTCAGAGTGTATGTTGCAACGCTATTTATCTCTCCACTATGGAAGACTCAGCTCTGTGGGGCTTGATAATTTCCAAAACCAGCCTGCAAATGCAATGCTGTACCCGCCTTGTACTCACATTTTTTCTTGGCGTAAATTGAATGCAGATATTCCTTTCCTTGTTGTAGCCAGAATAAACTCCTTGTATGTCACAATAGGCCCATCATGTAAATGATATGATAGCATGTGGTACAGCAAAGTCTTTACAACCGGTAAATACTTTAGAAGAGGTATTTGGCAGCTATAAATACAAAAGTGTTACTTGTATTCCGTGAGAAAAAAACCAGGTATTGTGAAGCGCTGACCTTTTTAATAGTATAATTTAGAAAATAACTTTAATTTCAACAGTAGCTGCAGTACTGGTTGAGTACTTGCTGAAAGTCCCACACTTAATGTATGGTTTAATTTTAGGTATTAGTGTCTGGATCATGCAATGATCGATAGTAGTGTGCACACTAACTGACTTTTGTGAAACAATGCAACCGGTTTTCTCTCACAAAGAGTTGGTTGACGAGATGCATTTTCCTACACTAGAACAGCAGATGCATTTACTTGAGCAGCTCTAAGCAAAGTATCCAGAGCTGTATGAGAACACTGTTAGCAATCAACTGAGAAATCACATGATATTTCTGCGTGAAACTGGTGACAATTTTCAGGCTGCAGGTCGACAACAAAGCAAGCAAGACTCTTTTACCATCCTCAGCCTCCACCAGTTTATAACGTCACCAGCTGGACAGGTCATCAATGGACTTTGGTGCAGCTTTGAGAGTAGGGACATGCTGAAGCATCGCTTGTTAGCAACCTACAGCCAAATGAAGGATAGCATCCAGAATGGCCTCACAGTTTCTCTTTATGACGGAAGTGTTGAGACATTCAACATCATTGCCTTATACGTCACAGACAATTCCCACAAGAAGGAAGTTCTCGGAAGGGCAGCCATGAATGTAAAATATGGCTGTGCACGTTGCAAAAAGCCACAAGAACAGTGGGGAAAGCTGATGCCTCCTGCGCCTGTACTATCCACAGCAGATATAGTGAGGCTAGGTGCAAATGCAGAATGAGAGCTCGATCCTGTGCTAGACAAGAACAGTATGAAGTATGCTACATTTCACAGAAATAGTTTTGGACAAACTGGCAAGCCACTGTTCAGCTGTTTTGCTGTAGAATATAATTTAGCATGTTCATTGCATACAATTCCGGCTTTGCACGGGTAATAATTGTGGAAGTATGTAGATCATATAGTGTATACTGAGAACCAAGCAGACCTGTTACCTGATGCTCTGAGAGCTGTAGGTTGCAAGTACATGGCTTTTCTGTGTGAGAGTTACTGTAAAAGAAAAGACAAGCGCTATGATGGAAATGAGCAGATCTAAATGACCGGAGAAGACCGTCATTTGCTGGAAGCTTACATTGGAAAGTTTGCTCAGTCTCTCTCATGGTAAGCCAATCAGCACTTCAGAGAATGCAATGTTGAAGAACATTGTGGCATTTTATACAAAGTTCAGTGACTTTGATCAGGATCTGAGGAGAGCATCAGGGAACTTGGAGTGAGCCAGAACCTTTGAGCACCATGTGACAACATTTGTCAAGCTATTCCAGCATGTTGGACCATTTGACTGCGCACAGCAATAATGTACGTTCATACACTTATGGACCACATCCCGACATGGGTACAGCTGTGGTGTGAGCTGATGAATTGGGGCTATGGTGTTTTACCACTACCTCTGGTGAGCACCTACACAAGCTAATAAAGTCACTTGAATTGTGTCACAGCAATCCAAGTGGCAATCAGTACCAGCAGGTGATGCGCCTGTTAAGAGTTCACATGTTCCACTTCCCATCAGTAATACTGGATGAGCCAGCTAGGGTCGTAACCTGCTCTCATTGTAACCAGCAGGGGCATACAAAGAAGAACAAGAGCTTTATGATGCATCCATCACAACCACCTATGGTTTTTAGTGATAGTGACCCTGAAGAGCACACCTAGCTTCATACAGGCATGCTTTTTTTGTATTTTTCCAATACTTTTGAGAGCTGCAATAGCATTGCTGTTGATTTGTAGATCATGGGACAGAAAAAAATTATGCGAAAGTGTCCAAGCCGCAAGATACTGGTGTATATCTCCAGATGTCCTTTCTTCTTCTCGATGTGTCTGTTCTCATTCACTCTTTCCCAAGTTTACTTTTTCATCATGTGCAAGGTGTACTGCAATCAGATTTCTGGCAGTTGCTGGTAATTTTTTATATTTTTTTAAACTGTTTCATTTATAACCACTGCTGTTCAATCTTGGGCGAAGGAATTGCTTACAATTTACACAGATGAGTTTACACCCCAACACAAAGAGGTTTCTTGTGTTCATTGGAAGGGGTTAAACATATTGTTCATGAGAGAGGGCCAGATCTAGAAGAAGGTGAAGCACTGTACTAGTCTCTTGCATTAAGTCAATGAAACTTTTGCTGTCAATTTGAGATGACAGAAGGAAGAAAGCAAGTGCTGGCAAAACATTTTGTCACAACTCAGTACCGCCTTTAGTTTCAACCCTCTACCTCGAACCAAGGAGATAATTATTCCCTATTCTAATATTTCAACCAGAGGACCAATAAAATTTGACACATCTGCACAGGTGCAAACTAATGCTTCCCACAAGTGGATCAGATACAAATTTGAAATGTTTGCACACAAGAAGGAAGAGCACCAAATTAAAAAGTGTGCATACAACAATGGATTCATGGATGTACAGCAGTATATATTAGTGCAAAAACAGCTTTGGATGCTGCATATTACTGGGGAAAAAAATTGACACACCACACTACTGTGCAAAAAAATCTTTGGACACTGTATATACCAGTTCAAAAAAATTGACATCACACACTTAAAATGGAACAAAACAGTCTGTTGTTATATGACCACCACCTTTAACATTTAATGAATGTGCAGTAATATCAACAATATGTCTGTTGCTGTTATATTTGGTGGCAACCAAATTGTGCACCTTGACTGCTGCCTTTGCTATGGTCAGCAGTCTCCCTCTAGCACATAACAAATCAAACATCTCTTCCCACTAGCAACTGAGGCAGTGCTGAAAGTGTCAACAAAATATCACTCCAGGCCTGCACTGCTCAGCACACTTCATCTCTGAAACAAAGCTTTGTTCAAATTCTCACAATGTCCCCAGAAGAAACAGGAGTTTCTGCATCACTGCCACAAATGGTCAATGGGAAAAAACACTCATTCTTTTTTTTATTTCTGCAGTTTCTGCATCCCCTCAGTTCGTGGTAAAGAGCTGCAAGAACAGAATGAAAGCAAAAGGAGCAGGCTTTGAGTAACTTCCTGGGAGTAGAAAAACTATTCTAACTAACTCAACGCCATCGAGCAAAAACAACATGTAGGCTAAGAAAACACCCTCATCCAGTCCTCTGGCCCCATCTTCACAACTCATCAACTGGTTCCAAAATGAATAAGACAGAAAAATTAAGAAAAAATGGGCAAGTGCCTTTAACAAACCACAGACGACAAATAAATCTCAGAATGAACACACGTCACTGACAGCATGACCACTGCTCACCTTTCTCAAATTTAGCTGCACGCTCATTGTCCAGCAATGGCAGAAACACATCGACGTTCTCTCCCCGAAGCGAAGCGGAACAACAACAGTTTCTTTGGCGATGGAAATGCTTGGCAGCTCTTCTATGAATATACCACAGGTGATTGTTGGCAGTTGTTCGGTGTCGGGCACGTGTTTTTCTGGCATCGCCTTGTCATGTTCAATTGGTGGCTTTGGCTCTCAAGAAATCTTTCGGAGTCCATTCGCGGTAATTCACCAAGCGAGCTGCGATTTGGTTTTTATCCAAAATGCGTCTTACATTGTGGTTGAATTCGAAGGTGCCAGTGATGAACCGTATCTTGAGAACGAAGTTGGAGTAACCTGATCTATGATGCCTCCGGGGTTTGGGGGGTCCGCGGGATGTATCCAGCCCGGCAGGTATTCGGATACCCATTGTTCCGCAACTTTGTAACTGCTTCCTCAATACTTCCGTTCAGTGTTCGGTTGTTGCGGGCTGCGTTGTTTGTCTAAGCTCGTTATTTATGACCGCGTTTTTATTATAACTAGGGTGTTGGGACCGGAAATTTAAAGTAATTTTCTTGCTCGCGGGTTTCGTATAGTTTCTTTTCAATGTTTCCATCCTCTGTGAGCCAGATTTTCACGTCCAAGATAGGAAGAAAGCCGTCATCACCAGGAATTTCCATCTCAAATTGAATGGTAGAAGGCTTGCTATTAAGATAGGTGAGGGCAGCGAGAGCTTCTTCAGAGTTGTTCAAGATCGTCCCGATGTCGTCTACGTATCGAAAATAAAGGATAGTTTTGGGCTCGAGTTCTTGGTAGATGTATAGGCGTTCAAATTTATCTAGGCAGAGGATGGCGAGCGTACCGCTAAGGCGGTTGCCTATAGCCAGACCAAGGATTTGCTTGAAATAGCCAACATCTTCATATTCGCAAAACATTGCTGTCAGGGAGGATGTGTAGCATTTCCCATAGGTCTTGTGTTTCGAGGTTGAATGTGTAAAGATCCTACTTGAGTATATACTCAATGTGCGGTATCAATTGCCTCCTTGATATCTACGTTGGTGCAAAGGGATACAACACTGGTATCTTACCAATTGGATCTGTGCCGTTCGTGGCATCAAAACGTGCAATCAGGTCGGCAGTATTCCGGAGATATGGGCAGCTACTTGCTGGAGTAACGGTTTTACGATGTATTGAAGTAACGTTAACCAGCCCAATCGGTCAAAAATTCCGCCGCATGCTGAGATGATTGGTCTGATCTTTAGGGTCTTTTTATGATTTTTCGGCAGAGCATGACATGTTACACCTCCACGCTTACACATTCACCCTTTTCACCTGTCAGTTAACATGACTCGCCACACCTCCGCACTTGCACACTCACCTTTCTTAGCATGACACATCACACCCATCACACCTCCGCACTTGCACACTCACCTTTCTTATCACACCTCCGCACTTGCACACTCACCTTTTTTAGCATGACACATCACACCCATCAAACTTCCACGCTTGCACTCACCTACCGTCTTTTTAAAACGGTTATCCAGGGAATAATTGTTGAGATTCTCCAGTCAAAACGGAACGGTAGTTCTGGCAACTGATGAGGGCGTAGACGCCGAAGCGTTTTGCCGTTACTTTTGGTCATCCTTCTCACTTTACGAGTCTTTTAATGAAGTATTCTGTTTATTCTCAGTAGTATAAGGGTGAGTTATAATAAGTCATTTCGTTCTCTCTAAAGGTCATAGCACATAAAATAACTTTTACGTCTCCTTCCCTAGTTATAGCCTTGAAATGAAGCTAAGGTAGGGGAAAAAATTGAAATTCTAGAAATTTGTGATTCGGCAGTTTTGTCATGGAAATTTTTGTTGTATCACATTGTCCGAGAACTAAACATTAAACATTATTTTGCGTCAAAAGTTTGGAGAGAGGGACAAAACAATGATTGAGAAGAATGAATGGTTCTCGAGGTAGCCTTGTTGATGACGACCAACAGCCAGGCAGATTAACAACCATATTTCCGATATTAACAAGGAAGTACTTTCGATTTAAAATCTCACACACCTGTAAGTCTGTCAAGTGCCTCATTCTGAAATCTGATACTGCAAATTCTTTCAACTGTTTCAGTTATATAATGAGCATGCTATTTTCCCATCCGCATTAGTGACTGAGTTTGTCCCCTTGCGTTGTTATTGTAAATACTTTTAATTGCGTTTCCCCAATTTTAGACCAAGTATGCCATTTCAAGTTCATCTTTGCGACTAAATGATCGTTGTACGCTTTGTACCTGATAGGCTTTTCACATTTTGTTGCCTGAATGTATTCGCAAGGAATCAACATTAGCGTCTTGCTGGCTACCTTGTTTAGGGGATTATCTCCACTCAAGATATTGTAAGCCTTTCCATGCGGTTTAGTTTTTAGATAACTATTCTTACTTACTCTGTGAGGCGAAGAATGCGCTTCAAACCAGATGCAGAAGCCCAGAGATACAGCCAATTATAGATATCTCAGCTCAGAAGAAATACCTCAGGTTATAGTATGGGGGGCAAAAAGAAAATCGTGCCCAAAAATCAACAGCCCGAAGCTAACGGGAAAAAACTTCCTGTGCTGGCAGCCACTTAATTAAGTTAGAGGAAAAATCCGCATGCCATAACCGGGTTGCCGGGGCAAATAACAGTGGGCAATGCCCCGACTAAATTCAATAAATAACTATTACAGGATTTTTAGTAAACCAATAGAGTAAACACCTCCTCTGATGAGTGGGGTGGGGTGGGAAGCCTTGCTTGCAAATACTTGCAGTGCCTGAAGCTGACACACAATGACAGGGCTTCCCCGAATGGCTCTCCATAAATACGCTTTCCGCACCTGTGATCGCTTTCACACCTGCCAAATACCTGCTGCTCGGGAGAGAACTGCCTTCTCACCTCTTTTCACAGTGCTCAGCTGGTTAGAAGGTTCATGTCTTTTTCATGAGACAGTTCACCAGAAAAGTATCCGGCATTATCCCTGATTAAAGACAAGGAAGTATAGAAGAGAATGATACTTTTAAAAAAGTTATAAATGAACAGATGGCACCAGATGTCAAACTGCTACAGATCCGGCATGTGCCTAAACAGTATGAGATAAAATGTGTGTCTTTACGCCCACATCATTGATAGGTGAAGGTAGAGTCTAAAAAGACTCACACCTTTTTCCAGTTGTTCTATATAATTATAGCTGTGAAGGGGAACAAAGCGATTCCCCGTTCCTTGAGACAAATCACGGCGGTTTCACTGAATGCAAACTTCAGTCAACCAATATTGAGAATACCGCCCAATCATGATAACCTGACATCAGTTTGTTTTTTTAACAATTGGCGAGAATACTACTATTTGAGCCAGGCGTTAACCACTAACGCTCGTTCAATGATTACAAAACACACAATGTATCACTGGTGCTCATGCATGGGCGGTGGATCATCCCAATTGCCCTCCGGTGGTGAAGCATTGTTAAAGTCATTGTTGAATATGCCCTGCAAAGTCTGTCTGCGTTGATGTTGTTATTGCAGGCTGATAGTTGACGAATTGGGTGGGATTGTTGTAAATTGGTATTGTTGATTTGGTAGTTTGCTTCATGCGCAAATTCTGAAAGGAATCACCTAGAAAAGATCCAGTTTTTGGCATTGCTCCTGAGTACACGGTGTGTGACAATTTGGTTTTGCCTGTTTAATACACATCATTTAAATGTATACATTCCAAGCACTCAACTTATTTACAGCCGTCTGACCATTTTCTCAGAGAAGGTTTTGGCCTTTTGCACTTTGTGTCTGGGGCTAGTTCGCATAAAATATGAGCAATTGCAGTTGTAATGTGGTGCCAGCCGTTCTTTCGAGTTAGTTTGAATCTTGCTTTTCCTTGTACGGTCCTTGGACCCGCTGCCCGGTCTTACAGCCCTTCTGTTTCGCTTCTGTTTCGATTAGGTCCCAAAACAGATTGGGCTTGCATTTGTGTTCTAGGTATTTTCTCTCTCTCTCTCTCTCTCTCTCTCTCTCTCTCTCCGATATAGGAAGTATGCTTTCTGCCACCCCAAGCTTGTAACGTTAGAAATCGGCTCCTATGGCTTTGTCTTCCGCTCAAATTTTGATGACAACACCACCACTCCTAACTCCTCGCTTTACTTGATCCGATTTATTTTTGTTTGCGATAAGGCCCAGTGGGAGAGGCGTCGTTTTCTTTTCTTTTCATGCAATCAGTAGGCCACCGCCCTCTCCTTGTACTTGACATAATCTTCTCTTTTTTATGCTATCACAAAAATAATCACATAAATCAACGGTGACAAGAATTATCTCAAGTCTAGCTCTTGATCATGAAGTCGTTGACCAAAAATATTTATTAAAAAAGAATTCTATCAAATAGTGACTGTTTCACCCTGTTAACACCATTATGTATATACTTTAAAACTTTTCCAGGAAGCGTGAACTGGTGAATGACATCAGTGAAATAATGTGGAAAACCAGCTCCAAAGAAATCCTTGCACAATCTGAAACTGATCCTAGACTCAACAGGAGGGTTGGCGAACGTTTTGTCGATCATTCTCAGCAAATCTTCCTCGAGCAATGTCAGCACTCTGTCAAGATCTCTAGCTTTCCATTCTGTGGACAAGTTAAGTTCCTCTAAGAAAGTCAGTGCACGGATTTCAGAGTCGAAGAGGTGTAAGACCACTGCAAAGACGACATATTTGCTCTCAGTTCTCTTATATACGTTCAGATAGTAATATATATGGTTAAATAGTTGGTGAGCAATTTTTTTTCCCTTAAAACTGCCGATTAGCCTGCAGATCAGGCAAAGCAGAACGGAAACATGACTTTGTTATATTAATTGAAAAAGCCAGAAAGTGAATTTTAATATCACTTCAAGTCACATGAAATGGAGAAGAATTAGAACATTCGCTTTGGATCTTTGATATTTAGTATCATGAAGATAAGAGAAGTCATCAGCATTTTAAAAAAGGTGCTGTCTTAGAGAATGCTTGAAGAATGTTGACACACTATGAGAAGAGTCTATAAGCACAGCTGCGGAGAGGGAGAAATGTTTTTCTCCAAGTAGAGGTTCAAAAACATGACTTACGTCTTGCATTCCTCATTATAGCGATTGGTTAGAGATGCCAAGTCTATAATAAAGGAACGTGAAATGATTTAGAGAACTTAAAAGTATGCTGAAGGTATGACGGGATGAGAACAGTTATCCCATGAAGTGTACTGTACAGTGTACTGTGCTATAGCTATATGCCACAGTTATATCAATAGGACATCGAAAAATTGAAGCGCGTTAAAGTACAACTCACCATTGTTAAATTTATCCTGAAATCTGTCAGAACCGCTGAATTCAGACAGACCTGACTTAAATTTCTCCTGTGTATATTCATAAATCTCGGGCACAACCGTTGAACAGTTTAAAGTGAAGCTTAAAGGGATCGTCCAGGTCAAGGAATGGTTTCCTGTAGCGCAGGACGTACTCCGCATTTTCAGGCTAGAAACGTGAAAGGAGTTTGAATAACTCTTTCCAATTAACTACTGGCCATCTTTTTATGGTTGACGGTGACCCATTGGGATTGATTATAGCAACCCTGGATTTCCCGTCCGACAAACAATTGTTTGCCCATTTCGGTTTGACCTTTAAACTGTAGGCCGGCTATGGGGGATAGGCCGGCTATGGGGGATAGGCCAGCTATGGGGGATAGGCCGGCTATGAGGGATAGGCCGGCTATGGGGGATAGGCCAGCTGTAGGGGATAGGCCAGCTATAGGGGATAGGCTGGAACAATCTTCGGGAAGAGCCCTTGTCCCAATCTGCAAGGAGCTTCGGGAGAAAAACGTGAGATGTCGCCTCGAGCGAGGCTGT
>JAOWAW010161067.1:9791-20256 GCA_028565695.1 Nicola tetela | reverse complement strand
TCTCTCTCTCTCTCTCTCTCTCTCTCTCTCTCTCTCTCTCTCTCTCTCTCTCTCTCTCTCTCTTGCTGTCTCTCTCTCTCTCTCTCTCTCTCTCTCTCTCTCTCTCTCTCTTAATCATGCTGTGTTGGCTACGCAGCATTCCAATATGTAGATGTACCATGCCACAAAGTGTAATGTTGTGGCACCGTGCAGAGGGAAGATCATAGATATAGTTGTACTTCAAGCCTGGGTCTAAGCTTACTTAGTTGGGGGAACTTTGGCTCACCTGCTGGCTTGGTATCTTCAGTTTCTTTCAAATCCTTAAATCCACAACAATTCAGTAGATTTTGTGTTGATGTGAGTAGTTCTGAGGTTTGATGGATTTGTTTCACTCTTAATAACATGGTTAATGCTGCTTGTCCACCGGTGTTTCTCTTTCTCTCATGGAAGATGTACGGTTGTTTTGAAGTACACTGAAATTTTCCTTATAGGCACCTTGTGATTGGGCACTGCCCATATCTTAGAATTGCCCGTATCTTGGACGCCCCAGCCCCAACCAAGGTATGTCAATCTGTCTTCACGAGTTTGAGACTTCATACTCAGCACTAGAGCTACATGTACCTGCGTTGCTGAAGGCGAGACCCTTGGAGAGAGTAAACTGTGATGACTGGCTATCTATTTTAAGTGCCTTTGGGTTTGTGGATTTGATATTTGTATGTGCTGTGGCACTAAATTTGATTGTATGGTACACATTTTGCCAATTTTTGTGTAGACAATCTGTACACAGTCAGGGTACCCAGCATACATTGTACAGGCATGCCCGTACCTCAGGCGTCCAGATATGAGACGTGTGAGTGTAATATGTGTCCCATTAAACTCCTAATGTATTGTGCTGTTCATTTGTTAGGAATGCTTACACAATGGTCTTGCGCAAGCATGGTGAAAAGCTCTTCTCCAGTCTGAGGGAAATTGTTACTGATCATCTCGTGTACAAGGTAGGTATTAAAGTATAGCATTCCTCTCTCTTGCCCTCTTTCAGAGCTGTCAACCTTCCGTACTTTTACAGAAACCCGTCTCTTTGTCTTCTTTCCAGAAAGTTGGTCAAAATATACAGAAACTTGGAAAAGCCTGGATTTGTCGCAGGGAGTCGGCAAAGGCCTTGATTCACATGTGCATGGCACAGACATGCTTGACCATTGTTACTGTGGATCCTTTTTTCCTGTGCTCTGTGTTAGGGCTGGCAATGCCATGACCGTGCACGCATTGACTGAGACACTGTTTCTTAGCCCTCGAACTGGCTGTGTGGTCCAGACTCTAGATCTTCATGCACACTTGATTTACTGTCGATAGCATGAATATTTTACGAAAAATTGCTGTCAATACGGTGAAAATATTGGTTGTACACAGATGTCAAGGAAATCCCATAAATTGAACCCCCTCCTATACGGAATTGGGAACTATGTGGTTGGGAGCACTGCTCTTTGTTTCTTTGCTTGTTCACACTCTTTATGCTGCAGCTGGTACAGTATGCATTCATATGTAATCAGGATGTAGTTGTATATATTGTCTTGTATTTAATTTTCAGTGCTGATGTAATGTTTTGTTGGCATCTCTCTCTCTCTCTCTCTCTCTCTCTTTCTCTCTCTCTCTCTCCCTCTCTCTCTCTCTCTCTCTCTCTCTCTCTCTCTCTCTCTCTCTCTTTCTCTCTCTCTCTCTCATAGGTTTGTGTTCAAGTTGAGGATTCCTTGAACAACAACTTCCTTGGCATCCTCAAATCAGTGTAGTCAGACCACCAGACAGCCATGGTGATGATGCACAACATTTTCATGTACTTGGTATGGCAGATTTTTTTGACATTAGCATACTGATGTGTTGTGCTTTATTTTTTATTTGTGCATGTGTGTCTACATGTATTTTCTCAAATAGCAGTCCAGGTGTTTTTTTTCAACATCCTCTATTGCACTGGTGATCAGCCAAAGGGGTATTTATCTAATTTATTCAGTTTGCTCTACTGTCTCTGGCTTACTGAAATCCTTGTCTGAATTTCTATTATTGCTTCAGGACCGAATCTGTGTACAGCAGAATGGTGTAGATAACGTTTATGACATGGGACTCACGCTCTCCTGGGACTGTGTCAGTTGTTGACAGGTAAGGAGCACAGTGTTTGGTTATACAGAGCTTTCACAGTGTGCTTTCACTTTGATTCTACATCTCTGTTTATTGCCATGTACATAATTTTTGTTTCATGTTTTGGTATCTTCTGTCCAGACAGACACTGAAAACTGTGTATCAGGTATTGATGACTATTGGCATCAATTCTGGATTGGTTTATGTGGAGAATTTTGTGAAGCAATTTCTCCAGGAATCAGCAGAGTTTTATCAGGTGCATCTTTGGTGTGTGATTGCATGTGCTTGAGTATCCTGGCAATCTTATGTCTCTCTCTCTCTCTCTCTCTCTCTCTCTCTCTCTACCTCCCTCCCTCCCTCTCTCCTTTCCCTCCATATTTATGCCTTATTGTCTTCTCACTCCTTACCCTTGTTTGCTTCCTTCATGTCTCTCTTCTCTACCTCCACCCCTTCCTCTCTCTCAATGTAAGCTCCCTCTCAAAGAATATTAATTTGTTTCATCATTATTTGCTCACACACATACACCCTCTTCCCTTTGCTGTTTCCACTTGTCTGCCTTTTTGTGTTTATTGTTTTGATCATTGTCATCACTATTATCTCTTCTCCTAATTAGGCATCATTCTCGATCTCGTTGTCAACGTCCCTGGTGATCTGAGGCATGCTGGATCTTGTTCCATTATGCCGAGGTGGATAACCCTTGCTCTTGCTGTCAGTAAAGTTTCTCTGGTGTTGGTTTTTCCACCGCCTTATGTTTGTTCCATGGCAATAAAATTTTATAGGTTTGTTAAGCATAAATAGGACTACAATTGGACGAAATTTGGTGAGGCTGTGCAGAGTGGAAGATGATTTTAAACACCGAGTGAGATTGTATTTCCATTGTATAGCATACTTGATGGCTTGACCACGGGCTACAATTTTGCCATAGTATGTTTGATCGAAATATGGTTTTTTTATTGGTGTTCCTACAAACACCCATGATAGTCCGAGTGGTCTTGCTGTCCTGATCATCATGACTGCTAGTGAGAAACCATTAGCGCAGCATATTCTGATTAGACATTGTATGGCATCTTGATCACTTGACCAAGGGCTACAATAATGCTGTATGATGTGTGATCAAATTGTGCTTCATTGTTGCCAAACCGAAAGCAGTTTATGTCTGAAAACTATAGAGCTAACTTATCCAGATTCTGCTAACACTAGTAACACTAGTATTGTGCTAACACTAGTAAGTTAAGTAATTTTAACCGCCTTTGAGTGAGATCATATGTTGTATCTCTATTGTAGCTGCCGCACCTATGGTAAAATTAAACATGTACAACAACTGAAAAAGATTCCTTGCCGAGCATGACGCCTCAGATCACGAAGGCTCAAGCGCGGCACTCACACGTCACAAGCAGAGAATGAAGCTGAAAGCATGAGAAAAATCCATACCAGTGTGTGCTTACCTTGCGAGCACTATACCAAGGTATGTACAGGAAAGAAGATACAGTTTGCAACAGTTCCTTGAAGGAAGAGAAAAGACTGAAATTGTCCAAGAGCTCTAGAACGTGCATCATAGTAAGGATCACGACATCATGTGTTGCACTCAGCCAAGTGCTGGTCCAGCATGTGGCGCAAACGAGTGACAAACCACCAGCGCCGTACCATGCACTCGCAGAGTCACAGTACCTCCAAACCTGATGTTGCATGGCTTTACTGTATATGTGAACAGTACAGTTTTCCCACTTATCACTTGCTGCTATAGAAGCATAGTTTCTACAAGCCCTTTTACCAGTCAGCTTCTGCACACGCAGTAAAATCTTTTAAGTTCTTACAGCGTTTGACTCAACAGCTAGTCATACTGTGTAGAAGAAGTGTAAACAGAATGACAGAGCATGCAGCACTGGTACAAATGGCGCACATAACAGTGCACAGTAGATATCTTCACTGCTCTGCGTCACTGCTCTGATTGCAAAATGGGGCATGTGATCTGTGCTTGTATCAGTTTCTGTGTACGTGCGTTGATTTCATAACCACAACAGCGCCTTGTGATTGGCTGTGCAGCTTTTGAGGTATTTATAATGTTCACTCTGCTTCTAAGAAGATAAAGTGTGTAGTACTTGATCTCCACTGTCCAAACACTGTTGTTTTACTTCTGCCATTAGTAGCTGTTGGCCTTTGCTGTGTGTTTTTGTCAGTCAAGTTTCCTTTGGTGTGTAGTACCATACCAAGCTTTGTGTCGTCATTGTATTGATTGAGACGCTTGCTGCACTCCTCAACTCAAAGATGGCTGGACGATGCTTAGGAGACTAACAAAGCGCTAATTATCCGAGAGACTACAACTGTTTCATACCCTTCTTCTCCATGCAGGCAGTGACTCATAGTTGCGTGAGATGTAGAGGTGTGTGTCCGCTGCACATGGTAATCTTCTCATCCTTGTTATACAAATGAATGTGTCTCCATAGAAATACTCCGTGGTGTGAAAATCATGTCATCCTCTTCAGTTGCAGAGAAATGAGTCGATTCACTGATCATGAGCTTCCCTATTCAACATCTGACTGCGAGCTGACCTAGTGAGCCTCGTGTTTACTTGATGGTGTCAAAGTCCCAGGCTGTAACATTTTGCTAAGATTTCCTCTAATCACTTGTTTTCCATTTTCAAGAGAGGTTAACTTCTGGCACAGCATGCACAGATGCACAACCTCCCTACCTCTCTCCTAAGTTCAAGCACTCGTACAACTGAGTGGCTTTTGTGTTGAAATGTGTATAGCTGCTAGCTTATATGGTTTCTTTTTCTCTGTCCTTTCCTTAGCTCTCTCCACTTCCTCTCAGCCAGTCTCCTCTATACTTGACAAGACTCAACTTTCTTCAAGTGATTTTGTCATGTTTTTTTTCTCTTCAGTTCGGCTATTTTGTTTAGACATTCCATCCATTTCTCTCCCAATTACACTTCCCTCCATCCACAATCTTGCCTTATTCTTATCCGCTTTGTGTTTCTCTCTCACCATTTCAGTTTTTTCCACATATTAACCATAAAGTTGTATACACTGGATGAACTTCAAGCTCACAACTAACCATGAGTGCTGGTTCCTCTCTTCTCTTTCTTTCTCTCTGCACGTCTCTCTCTGTTTCAGTGGGAGTTTTTTTTCCTTTCCTGTTTCTCTTTTTATCCTCTCTTTCATGTTCTGTGTCTTGTTTTTTTTTTGGCATTTACTTGTTAGGAGATGGCTAAAGATCCTCAACCCAAACAGTGGCTCGTAGTGAAAATGGCAGACCATGCAAACACATTATGTGTGAGGATTTCATGGTGAAGGTTGAGGGATGTGGTAGTAGGTTTTTGTTTCTTGTAGAATTGTGGGAGCTCTGGGAATAACCGTTGAGCTGATGAAGTTGCTGTGATGGTGCCTGTCTTTGTGTATTTGTTGGTTGTAAAATATTGGGATGCTGAGTCCTCAGTCCACTACACCAATTGATGATCAACGGCTGAGGGCCAGGCATTCTATTTTCAAGACCTGCTTTTCTGCAACCGTGCGCTCTTCCACAGAAATAAACAGCAGACCTCATTCATCTACAGTGGAACTCGGTTACTACTTACCCCGGCTTAGTACGTACATTCAGTTAAAACGTACTTTGGGGCAATAACCGAATGGCAGGTATCGCAAATGTCATACATTATTTGGCTGAGACGTACTTTCAGTTAAAACGTACAGTTAAAATGTACGGTTAAAACGTATGGTTAAAACGTACAGTTAAAATGCCCTCCCCAGGAGAAGAATCTCTGGTTAGTACGTACATTTTGTACTTAGTATCCACAAATCCTCAGTTCTGTGTTTCCCATAGACATCAGATCGTGATGTCAACAGAAGAGGTACTTCCATTTGTGTTAAATCCATTGAATTTATGGAGATTTTAACTGCCACTGCATGTACATGATGTTCATGTGCACGTGCAATGTCCCTTGTATAGTCAATCATGCAGTTATGGTTAGAACATACTTTGGTTAGTGTGTACTTTTTGGGGATTCCCAAGGGGATACGTCTTATTCGAGTTCCACTGTATTTGTAATTTTCTATATTTCTTTAGAGATACTTGATAGTGTACCGTTCTGTTTGTTTCTCAGGTGTTCTCCATTAGTGTCACTGTGTTTCGGATGTCAGCTTTTCACGCTCACAATGATCTGGTCTTCCCATGAATGGATAGGAACAAGGTGGGGTGGTGGTTGTGTAGTCTTCATGTAATTTGTGTCTAGTGGTATACTAGAGAAACCAGTCCACTGAAGCTAAGCACCGTGGTATTTGTTTTGCCTTTTCTGCTTTGACTATGGTACAGTCTACATAGCTCTACATGCTAATTGTGAACTCAGTTTGTTGATTTACCATTTTTGCTGATTTCAGAGCATTTGTTTTCCAGGCTATCCCTGCAGACAATAAAATGAAGATACTCTTCACCAGATTCTACAGGACACAACATTGCAAAATCCCTTAACAATCCATTCCTTTAATTGGTATGTAAATCCCATCAATACTGTGAATTCTATGAAAGTCTCAGAGCTTTAAAATTTCCTTCATTTATTTTCAAACTCAGATTTATATTCGTCCATAGAACTCTGTACGTTTTGTGTTTAACAAGTGGCGTCTGCATGGCGCCATCACAGGCCATATGGTTTACATATAGCGGATGCCTAATGCCACGCAAAGTCCACATTGAAGCGCTCATTGAAGCTCTACATTGCATACAGGACTAGCACCGGGTTGCTGCAAGTTGCAACAAAGCTAAGCTGCTTTGGTTGGGACAAACGAGGTTGTAATTGTGTTTACAGCGACAGTTCCTTGAACTCATGCTCATCATGCAGCCTACCATGTAGATCTTAAAGACGTGACTAAAACAGACCTACGTGAACTAAGCGCAGTGTCGGCATGCTGGAAATGTTACAGCTTGGCAGAACCAAATCCACCTGCATGCATTCAACTGCATGAGTCATGTGTCCCTTTCCGTCAAAAGTTCAGAGCTCACGGCAACAGCTGCAATCGAATCAACAGTGGGCCCAGGACTCCCTGGCGTCTAGAATTTGTTCCTCTTCCCTTTTTTCACACGGCTTCAGAAAGGTTTTTCTCTGGCAATGTATTTAGAAAGGTAGACCTCATTTCATGGCATACATTAGAAACAGCTGCAGCTGCGCTGCATGGCTCAGTTGAAGTATGTATGCCTTCCAACCATACATTTTGATTGGGAAAAAAGATGTGATTAGCGTGCGCTGGCTAGTAACAGTTGCAGTGTGACAGGGACACACACACAGACATGAATTAATTGTCTGTGGAGCCCTCCTCAGCCCCTACGGGCCTGATGACGGCAATAATAATCTAATTTTCACTGTTAACTGGCTTTTTTGACAGAACTCTACTATCGGCACAGAATGCCAGCTGTCGCTGATGTTTGGAAGCATGGTCATCAGAGCACTTCCAGTGACAGTGAAGTTATGAAATGCTCACTACAACAGCTAATGAGGAAAATTACTGAACTGGCTAATATTGCTTATCGGTATTGTCATGACCTAATTGATTTAATTGTAACTTGCACTGCTTTGAGATCACAACTGAGTGTGATGTCATCATAGCTCATGTCATGGATCTGTACTTCTGTTGTCATAGCTACAAACCCTGGCATTGATTTGTTGCTATGGTTATACTATTTAAAACCTGTCATGCACTAATACTGTTTAAACATAAAGTTGAGTAGTTCTTTTGTACTTTTCATTCCTTTCGAAGTTTTACAATAAATATTCTGCTTCAAAGGTTTCATGTGTGGTCCATAGATGGCCATTATGCAGTACCTTGTATGTGCTAGTGTGGCTGGGCCTGTGGTCATTCTCTCTGCATGCTAATTTATTTTAAATGTTACTTGCCGGCCATATTTCTTCCACATGTACATGCTTGTGTGCTGACGTGATTGAAAACAGTGTATATTTTCACACATACACAGTTTCCTTGCCCTCTTTCTCTATCAACCTGGTTCTCTCTTTCCTTCACGCTATTTCTCTCTCAAGCTCTCATTCTCTCTCACACTTTAATTATCGCACTACCTATAATTACAAACAAATCTGTTCAATTATCTGATTGTGTCTTAATTGCAATGGACTACGGCAAACGTCTTCCCTGCTGCTCCATTGAAAATGACTTAAGGAAGGTCTCGCTTTGGGCCGATAAGAGCAATGTGCTATTTAACGTGGAGAAGTCCATTGCAATGTGCTTTGGAGTACCTCTAACATCTGCAGATCTAGATCTTGACATCAAGCTGAACAATATTAAAATACCACAGAAGCCAACCCATGGACATCTTGGTGTGGTCCTGGCAAGAAATTTCCTCTG
This sequence comes from Nicola tetela, assembly GCA_028565695.1. NCBI lineage: Eukaryota > Metazoa > Porifera > Calcarea > Clathrinida > Clathrinidae > Nicola > Nicola tetela. The sequence continues at coordinate 11,806 of JAOWAW010161067.1, read as the reverse complement.
GGGTCAGCATGTTAACAAAATTCTTGGGTGTGTTCTGCCTCTGGCAACTGTTTGCAAAATGCTTGCATAGCAACATCATCTGCCCCCAAGAGTCATAAACCTTTTCTATTGCTGCTGTATCAGGCCTTGCATGGACTATTGCAGTGCCGTGAGGGATGGCTGTTCTCAAAGGCTTCAGTTGAAGTTGGAGCAGGTGCAGTTCTCTCTAGCAAAAGCTATTATCAGTCACCCAACAAGAAATAACTATGAACTTCCGCAGCCAACCTTCTCACACTTGAATGGAGAAGAAAAATTCCCTGCTTGAAAGTGTTTTGCATTCAGTGGCGGATTGTTCATAACCAAGGCCCCCTACAACTTCAATCATTTTGTCATAGCTATAGCCTATGTCTGAGCATTGCACAATGCTTCTGTGATCCCAGCAGTGAGTTGGATTTCCCAGTGCTAAATCAAGTCAATTTTGGAGGTTTTTCCTTCCCCTGCCTGCAGATAAGTGGAACAGTCTCCCTACTGTAGCTACCGGTTGTCTCTACCAACCCTGTCTTTGTTTTGTTCTGCTATTCTCAAGCACTTTGCTAATGAACGTTTGCTGCTAAGTGTATGCTTCTTTGTCTCTGTGTTATTGTACATTCCCTTTTCCTCCAACTTGTCCTCATGCTCATACATTTTTTTTACCATTTTTGTATTTCCTGTAAATTTTGTTTTCCTCTGTCAAGAGCCGCTCAATTAGCTGTTATCAGCTACTGGGCAATCCCTGCTTTCAAAAATCAAATCAAATCAACCAAGCAAATTATTATTAGTGATTGTAAACAAGATTCCTCATAGCCTACCCACTCTCAATCTCTCAGGCTCTTTGAATTCCTCTCTGTTTCTCTTCCTCCCTCTCTAGCTCCCTTGCCAATGACTACTTGCAGTCCCCACACACCCTGTAACAGCATTAGCTTGCACAGAGAAACAGAGAACAATCTGTCAAAGATGACAATTAAAATTAAAAAATGTCATGATAATTTTCTAATGTCGCCCTTACTACTCTACCTATCTTTCGTCGACACAGCAAATGACCACCGAACATCAAGGCTGTTGCGGTGTAAATCACGTAGACATGTTCACTATCTCCGGATACCCTTGTCTCACCATCTTTGGAGGACTCCCGTGTGGGCTGGATAGCTTAAGCTTGAATTTATGCTTAAACCCGGCCCATCTTTTATTTTGAGGATGTAGTGAGGGCACAGTGCATAGTGTGAGCAATCAGGCTAGTCTGCTAGGCAAATTGGTTCCCATAAGTTTGAGACCACTCATAATAATGGCTATGGCTATAAAAAAATGTCATGATGACGATTAAGCTTGCTTCCACAAATCTGTATTTCTCCCATCTTCTCAAGCTATCTGTTTCCTCAACACTCTTGCTGTCTCTTTGGGTCTGCCTCACAGGCTCTCGCATTCATCCAACAGCTGATTCCCTTTCTCTATCCCTCAGTCACACACACTGTCTCTTGCAATCATCTAATAACTCCATCACTCTCCGTGATTCTCTGTAATTCTCTATGTTCTGTATGAACTACATGTATTTTCATTAAGCACAAATCAAAAAGATAAAACACAAGTTCAGCAAATCAGAAACCGTAAAGGAACACAGCAAAAAGAATAATGTCTCAACGGATTTACATCTTCTTTACTTCATTGGAATTCACAGAAACAAATTTCAAAGAAAAGCTTGCTCAGAATTAATATTCAATACACAATCAGCCAATTCTTTTTCACCCTATCACTTCCTTCCTCTTTAGCTCAGAACCACCAGCTTTCTTGCCCTTTAACCCAGAACCATAATCTTAATTTCTTGTCAGGTCTAGGGTTTGTGGAGATCTGATGGGATTCTGCAAAATAAAAAACAGAAATAAAATATTAGAAGTGATCTAACCAAAGATGTCACATTGAGTTGTGTCAGGTGATCTAACCAAAGACATCACATTGAGTTGTGTCAGGTGATCTAACCCAAAGACATCACATTGAATTGTGTC
>JAOWAW010160956.1:2252-20324 GCA_028565695.1 Nicola tetela | reverse complement strand
AATTGTCCACTCATGATTGATGCGTTGATTATTTTTGTAAGAGATGGTACCAGCGTTGGTGCACACTGCTGTAGCAAAAGACCAGGAATGCCGTCGGATCCAGTCGCTTTAGTAGTGTCTATCTCATCGAGATGCTTGCCAACTGTCTCTTCTGTCCCGGTGCAAAATGCATCTAAATATGGCTGATTTGTGTCGGCGGGGTTCTTTGTGCAGCAGTGAGTTGAAGGGGGCGTGTTGAGCCTGTTATCACCGCTGCAAATGTGGCACTCAAGTCTGCTAAAACTGGCTTGCGGTATCGCGTATGGGTATATATTGAAAATATATGGATCATAACCCCCAAAACAAACAAACAAACACTGTTCGTGTGGACTGGGTAAATTAAGCTGCATGATTACAATATAGTATTTCCCGCTTGCCACGCTCATTCTATTCAAGGCAGAACAGCTTCTTATTGTCACAACATCGCGTCCGGGATCCTCACTGCTGGTGGAAAGCAGCTAAAGCAGCATGGGGCATCCAGTCAAACATCAACATTCCAACTTTAGTTCATAGTGGCTCTACCTGCCTTTCACCGCAAGACAAAGCAGAGTGCCTAAATTCCTATTTTGCTGAGCAGTGCAATGCACACTCAACTAACCCTGGTCCCCAGCAGACTGCGGCCCCGGTCGTTCACGCAACCCTTTCCTTCCAACCACTTATTTTGTCATCTGTCTACAAGCGGCTTTCCGCATTGAATGTTTGGAAGTCTTCAGGTCTAGACGGAATCAGCAACCGGGTTTTAAGGGAATGTGCTGAGGTCTTGGCATCACCTTTAACACATATTTTCAACTGTTCGCTATTGTCTGGAACTTTCCCTTTTCACTGGAAGCAAGGTTTAGTAACTCCCATCTATAAACACAAAGGAAATCGGAGTGATTTTAAATTTTACCGCCCTATTACTTTGCTCCCATGTGTATCCAAGGTGTTCGAATGCTTTGTTCGTGAGCAGTTGCAGTCTCACTGTCTTAACAACAATGCCATTCCGGACGAACAATTCGGATTTTTTCCAAAGAGATCCACAACTTGGCAGCTTCTACCTGTCGTCGATGTCTGGGAGAAAGCTCTTGATAATGGTAAATGTGTGCATGCGTGCTTTCTGGACATGGCGAAAGCATTTGACAAAGTGAATCATTCGCTTCTCCTTCAGAAGCTTTGCAGTGTGGGAGTTCAAGGACATGAGCTTGGCTGGTTCCACAGCTATTTTTGCGGCCGAAGTATTCGTACGACAGTGGACGGTGTTCACTCCTCCTTGCGCAGTATTTCCTCGGGGGTTCCCCTAGGCTTTGTGCTTGGGCTGCTGCTGTTTATAATTTTCTGTCGCGATCTGCCAAGTATTGCTTCGTCTTCCACAGCCATGTTTGCTGGCGATACTCTTTTGCATGACCACTGCGCAGGTGTCTCGTCTTCAAACCTTGGCAGTAGTTGCAGCCGCCGCCTTCCGAAAAATCTTTGTTCACTAAGTGAATGGGCAACTGAGTGGAGAACTGACTTTAATGCAAGCAAGTCATCGCATCTAATCTTTAAGCGTCGTCAACAGAACCGTCAACTGGACACCTCTTATCCTGTCTTAACTCTGCACTCATCTCCTATTCCTTTTGTGTCCACTACTCGTCACCTTGGCGTACAACTAAACAGTAAGCTGACCTGGTCTGACCACATCAACTCCTTATTTCAGCACCAAAAGTTTACAATGTTTGTAATCAAACGCCTTGCCCGTCGCCCTGGAGCTGCTGATATTGCCAAAAGGTTGTACGTGGGCCTGGCTCGTCCAGCCCTGGAGTGCGCATCTCCTGTATGGGACAATTGCTCCAGACAAGGCTGTGTTGCCCTCGAAAGAGCATAGCCGGCTATCGCTCGTGCGATTTTGTGTTGTTCCTGGGAGTCACAACATGATGTTGATGTACTGCGCCTGATCCAATGGTCAACGTTAGCATGGCACCGTCGCCGCTTCAAGCTCCTTCTACCATGGGACTTACTCCATGGTAAAGGGCCTCCCAAGTTAACTTCTCAGCTTCCACCAACTGCCTCTACTCGCACTTCCTACTCTCTGCGAAACAAGTTGTCTACTGCTTTTCCTTTGTGTCGCACCAAACATTGTCTTACCAGTTTTTTTCCTGCAATAACAGCTCTTTTTAACGCTTTGCCATCCTCTGTCACATCTAGTCCCTCTTGTTTAACTTTCCTCAAGGCTCTTGACGATCACTTCTCAGTGCTAGACGTCTAGACAACAAAATTCTAGTGTACATAGGCTTACATGGGCATTGAGGGTTTCTCTCTGTTCGTGCAGCGGTCGTATGGCGCGCGGTTAGTTGGAAAATTCAGTCCATGCGATTCATTCAATCCATCCATACAAGTCCTCTACAGGCACCAGCGCAGTCCAGCTACATATAGTATACGTGTAATTTTATCAGGGCGATGGCGACTTATTATTTATTTATTGACATATATTTTGCAAGGACTGCCGAATAGTCAGAGACTAATTCAAAGGCTTTCCTTGTTACGTGTGGTAGTTAGCTACAACACATCAGGGAAGACCAAAATTAAACTAATTAAACTTGTCACATGGGGGGGGGAGGGGAGGTAGGGGTATACTGTATCTTAAATGCATACGGTCGATCGCGAGTTGCTCAGTGTCATAGATACCTTCTGATGTTCATTGTGCAATCTCTATATGGAATTCTCAACCCTTCTCTGTAGTCCAACGCAACAGTCTTCCTATGTCGTACGCGTGCGTTCGGCTCTAAAAAAGTTTCCCTTGATGATAAGTTAATTCTCTGTTGGGTTATAGGGCATGGTGTGACATTGCGTCATTGGTTGTTTTCTGTACATATCGTAGAGAAACCGGTCCTTGATTAACTTTGCTACTTCCTCTTAGTAAAAGCAAAAAAGTGATCTGCTAGTTATCAACGAGAAAGAAAAAGACCGCACGCCGACAAAACACAACGCAAGCTAGAGGATCACGGCCGGGATTCATGGACAAGCAATCTGATCATGATCAACATCGCCGACAGAAAGAAAGCTAACAATATCCTCCTCTACATAATGCTAAATAGTCTGTTTAATTATAATTAATTTTTTATGAGAGTCTTTAAAGAGCATCCTCAATGTCATCACATAGTTCTGAGACAGGTTTTTATAACTGGTAAATACCAGTACCTCTAGAGAGGTTTTTACTGCTTATAAAAACCTGTCTGACAAGACCACCAACCACTGTAAACAAGTAAAGCATTTCATGAGTGGTGATGGGAGAATCACAGTGACCGAGGACCTGACCCAATCATGTTGTAAATATCACAGAGCTACAGTAGTCAGCGAGAGCATGTAGAAGGAATTATACTAAACCTGCAAGAAAGTCAAACCTAGGATTCAAAATGCACCTGGGTGCATGGTGGGCACCAAAAAATGGCCGTGAGGATGAGGCACTTTTACAGGTATCAGGTCTTTACGAGGAAGTTCTTTTCTCTGTTTACTGACCTTATTCTGGAAAGGAAAGGGACTATAAAGGTAAGTTGAAAATTTAAACACATTAAAAGCCTCGGCCTCGGTTTTATCGCAGGATAAACCTCGAAGAAAAACCGAGGCGAACCTCTGCCCCGGCATTTAGTCTATTATGATGATCAAACAAACCAATAAAAAATACGATGGGAACGTTACACACTCCTGCACCTAGCTGAGCACACCGTTCAGAGTGGTACCAGCCGGTTGTCTGTGCAAAACCACAGTAGCCATGTGATAATTATATTCTACTGTGTGTGAATGGATCGGGTACCTTCTGCCAGCAGGAGAGCAGTTTTGAGCTGAGCGGTCCGGTGTTATACGGTTCTTCTTCTGCAAGAGTTTGGTGTCCGTGGGTCCACTACATCTACGACCAGAGCTGTTAAGCATCTATTGACACACTGGTATAGCCAATTCGATGTCGACAGAGACAAGACGTTTCCACAGTACACAGCACACACGGCTACATGACTGATGCCAATGATCGATTTCTACTTCTTGTCCTTCATTTCACTCTGAACCTCAACAACAGTACTTACTTAAAAATATATTGCCAATTTCTCCTCAGGCTTCCGGGGTATTCAGACTGCTACGAAGCACGGTCCTCTCTACCGTCATTTGTCCGTTCTACATTATCGCGGTCGGACTAAGCTTTTCCCAGAATCTGCGCTAGCCAGAGCGGAGTTCTACACGGAATGGATACTGGGCTTCTGCTGCAGAATGTGCAACCGAAACGACTGCCGGCCTGCCCTTTATCAATCTGAGTGCAATGGCCCGGCAGGAGCTTTTAGCAACAGGATCAATATTTAAAACTACAAGACGACGCAGATTGTCACTGCCGCCGTCAAAATAATGGTCATTCATTGTAAATGACCGATTGTGCGACATGTTTATAAGGACGTCTTTACAGCTCAAGGAGAGCTACAATGTAGTTCCAAGACCACTCTCCTTGTAGCTACAAGACCTGGACATGACTAAATAGGGGAATTTCAAAGTCGCTTGAGAAGGAGAAGACGTTGAATCAGAAATATTGACGGAAACTAGCACAAAGACTTTGAATTAACCTAAAAAAAATTAATCTACTCGTAACATGTCTTAATGATTGAAACTATAGATTAAAACGGTATTGTTTTCTCAGAACTAACAACCAGTTGTATTCCTTCTCTGCGTCCAGTGGCTACGCTTGTGTGGGCTGACAAAGAAACACGAATCATTGCATATTGAAATTCATCAGCGCATGAGCACTCTCATGGTCTCAGGGAATCGAGTCCAGCACAACGGGTTTTACGTACTGTCCTGCTATCCCACCGTTTCAACGTCGGCCTTTGTCTTTACAGGTTGGAACTATTACTGTATCTGTTTCGGACAGCACAGTCAGCCGCGCTTTTCGTCTGTGCTCCTGAAGGGTTCCCCACTAGGTGGCCTCGTCTCTGTAGGGGTCTCTGCATCGTCGACGCATGAGCAACGACGCGAGCTGTGGAACAAACAAAACTTCTGTTAACCGGTAAAAGGCGTGTCAACTCCCAGACACGTTTTAATTTAATACACGGAAGTTGGACGCCGTTCAGTCATCGCACTGCCTACAAAAATCTTTCACAGTGGTATTCCTTCATCAACGTTTTCGCTGCTTCAGTTCGCACTACACACACTGGCATACAGAATGGGCTCATCGCTGTTGTGAAGGACTCGCTAGGACTAACCTGTACGTCTCTTTCTGCCCTGTATACTGTACGTATAGGATAATGACCGAGTTGGAGGTCTGACCTGCAAGATCGTCCGAGGCGAAGCCAAGGGCGATGCTGCTGATAATGATTAGACCGATCAACGAGGGTGTTGTCTGACATAACGCGCGTCCCTATGAGGCCGCCTGACTTTCGTGCATGATTATTTGAAGTATTTTGAATGCCTGAAAGTGCTCGTCCTTGCTCTGAGTTTCACCTGAATCACCGTTACCATGCTTTGTCTTTTGCCTGAAACTGCTCTGCATGCATAGACAACGGAAGAAAGCTAAGGGTAACTTCGCCAAGTAAGTTGGTGAATAATACGCTGGATCCGGAGCGAATGTGCGCATTCTTACGCCTTCGGCGACCTCTGGCTCTCGTTCCAGTAGCAGCAAGTCAGCGAGCAGAGGAGGTATTCTTAGGCGAAGACTCTTCTGGTGAACGATTCGGTACCCCTACCAGTGCTGAATGGGTTGCCGTACTGGCTGCACCAACCATTTAATTCGCAAGATACAAGAAAGAAAATGGTTTGAGCAGCTCGTTACGAGTATGAGCTTACCGATGAACCCGGAAACTTAGTATGTCTTAGTGTTGTTCTTCCTTTTAAAGGCATAACAATCAGTTTTGCATGTTTCAAGTGAGAATTTATTTGACCCACAATCAGATGCTATGCGCGTGGATTGTATTTATACAAAGAATTGATTATAAAGAGAAAAATTTTATGAAAGCCTCTCGCCTCAGTAGGACTCGAACCCACGGCACCGATTCGCCTAGCAGACAGGAGTCACCTTCACTATCCACTACGTCATCACCGCATCCTCATAAAAGGATGGGCTCCAGCGTAGCTTCAAGCTCAGGCTATCCCGTTCACATGGGATTCCGTCGAAGGTGTTAGCCTGAGGATTGATTGAGGAATGATTGATTATAGTGTATTAGTGAAACAGGTATGCCCGTGCTGTGTTCTCGCGCACGCGGGTTGGTCAGTGCTACAACTACAACTCAAATTGGTAGCGGTCTACATCGGCCTAACCGCAAGTCTGATCTGAGCTAGAACAGACCTCAGGTCTGATTTGGCACAAGCCTTGGATCGACCAGGAAAATGTGCGTTATTGCATGCGCCAGGACATGCATGTAGATCGAGAGAAGTAACATTGAATGGTGTCGTGTTGGCTGATCCGAATGGCGACACCCTATTTCACAGCATAAACACCGATATGGTAGTCCATGTTGGCACTGCCGTCAATTCCTTCGAGTAGCTGTTTTGCTGTCTTATCGTAGTGTTGTTTCCTGGGCGACGGCATCCTCCCCCTAACCTCCTCTGCATTGAAATCTAGAAAAGCAAAAGGACCGACAGTTACTAGTACTCAGTTAGTGTTAGTTTGTAACTGTGGTCTGGTCGACAATCCATAAGTGGATCTACTATGCACACAGGCCCTCAGTTTGGTGATAGCGAAACACATCGTGGATTGACAAATTGTCGACACGTGTTGATTGTATACAGACACGTCACTCAGCATCTTTTTGCCATAGCTTCTAACCATACATGCATATATTGTCATGGGCAGTTGAGCTGGTGTCGTTGAAATATGAGAGTCAGTAAAAGACTCTGCATCATGTCAACTAAGCCCCTTTAAACTTGGTTAGCCTGGTGTCAGGTGGATGCCTTGCAAACCGTGGCCCTGCAACAAGGCAGCTCAGGCTGAGTACTGACCGTTTTCAAAAACACCTACGAACGATTATGAAGATAGCTTGGGGGCAAGTCTTTGGCCATGGAAAACTCTTAAGCTTTAGTGTTTGTTCATCGTGGCTACAGCTGGTTTCTTTCGCTGGGTGTACGTGTCGCATTTAATCTTACGTGACTACAAGTACCACTTGCAAAGTGTTTGCACAGCATGACATTGCTGTGCTGGGGCTGAGAAGCCAAGGAAGGAAAAGAAGGGTTAGTGCGTCCGCTTGTTCAAAGCCATAAAACCTGCAAGCTGACTAAGATAGGTAATAGAGCAGTCAACTGAGCAACTGCTGAGGATATTATGAGCGACGTTTGGGTGGCAGACTTGGAAACAGGGGGTCGCCAAGAACGTGCCCTCCGCGTTACCCGGGCCGAAGCGGAAACATTAACTCCTGAATCTAACTCTGTACGAGGTCTGCGTTTCACGCGCATTGCAGAGGCTTCCATTGTCTTAACAATAGCTCCTTGCGACGGTTGGCGATTAGCCGCGGCACGCCGGGCCAGCTAATTCAGTTGTAATGCCAGGTCGTATCCACCTTGGTTTACTGAGCTTAGTAAGCCGGACGTCCTGAACCACCCCACGCCATATAATCAGATGTCAAGTGGAGGCGATTAGATCGCCCGTGCAATAGGGTGCTCAGCATTACCTCATAGGATGTAATGGCCTGTCCAAACGTGCAACTGTCATCTCCGCGATTCATTACACCGGGCAGCGACAAACAAATCTTTCGTTCCTGAGGAGTTCTGCAGCTGTATTCCGGATAAACCGGATCAGGAAACCGACGGTAGTGGCGGGGGACCTCGGCACCTCGTCGTGTTTTCCCAACAAAAATAAACTTGGAATTCAGCATCCCAGCAAAGACCACGCTTCCTTCTACCAAGACTATAAAACGCGTGCACACCAATCCTATTCGCAGCATGCACTAGCATCTTCTGGACGGTGTTTTCAGAAAGACTACTTCATACCAATCGGTCGCTTCATCCAGATTTAAGCCTCGACAGGAAAGGCTGCAAAGGTTATTGCAATAGTTCTTGGGTTTGATCCTAGTCAAAGATGAGCGTCTTAGGCTGTTGTAATCTGCAGTTGTTATTTACTGCTCTTCTTATCGGTGCTGTTCATGGCCAAGTATTAGACTTCAACGTGTCGGGTCGTTGCGTCGGTCCAAACTTCGTCCCAAGTAGGCGCAATCCCATCTCACCGTTTATCCAGTAAGTTTATCCATTGGATTTCAAAAGATCCGGCGTATCGTGATCAATAATATTCCAGACCCGGATCATGGCAGAAGTTGCTTATGGATTCGTTTCCTTTCTGGCGTTTTTCTTTTGCGATATCATAGGCCTCACGAAGGCTTCGGAAACAATCCTTTTAACCCACTCCTCGGAAATCGCGGTCGTGTTTTGAACCGGAGAGTAGGGTCGGCATATGCTGATGGTGTGTTCTTGCCGTCGGGAGGCTGCACTCGCGCTCAACAATTAGGGGGCAAGTGTCCAAATCCTGGTGAGCATATTTTGGCAAATGGCACCGCCCTCGGATCTGTCCGTCCTCTTGCAAGGCGAATTAGCAACATTGTTGTTAGACAGGTAAGCTGAACGTAAACTACAGCTGCAGTCTCTGTTACCCTACTGCTTTCTGTGTAATCCCACCAACTCTTTCCACCTCAACTACACCCACGCAAACGCTGTTGCGGTTATGTTGTATTAGTTGTAGTTCAAGTTCACTGCAATGTTTCAATAATAAGCAACTTTGTTGCCGTGGGCGTGGTCGTCGGGCTGCAGCAAACTTGCGGCTGTGCTATCCAATCTAATATCGTCGACGATGAGTTGAAGTTCGCAGTTTTATTTGTCGTGATTGAGAAGCAGCATCTCGGACCTTCCGAATAACCACATGCAAAGCAGCTGTTCCGTTATTAGTCTTCGAACGTGTTCTTGGCATTAAGCTTTTCATCTTTTCTTTGTTGTGTCACAGCGAGGAGTCATCGGCAGTGAACGAGGCATCGCTGACATTGCAGTTCACTGGGGCCAGGTAAGCTAGCTCGCCATAGAGCTCCAGCACTTCATTAAAATTGTAGAGGGAAATAGACCATACCACCCTACAGATCAGGGAGCACACTGGAGTATCGAAGTTGAATATTCATACGATGAGCACACTCTAGGTCTGTGTGCAGTGTGCGACGCTGCAGTGCTTCACTGTAATTTTGAGTTAATAAGAGCTCACCACCATCCCTTTTTGTTCATTCACAGACTTTGGCGCACGACACGGAGCTTACACCACCAAGAAGTCCCTTGGAGCCGATGCGTATACAGATCCCTCAGGTGAGCGGTCGTTTCTTTTGTTGTCAATGTCGCAGTTAAATTTTTCTCTGGGTCCTCTTCCAGAAGGCTTAGCTTGCATCTGTTAACACCGTTGTCCTCTAGTGTGTCCAGTTTCCCTCAGGCTGGTATAGCTATACTCAGTGATCGAATTGTCGATCTCAAGTAGTACATGGTACTAGGGATAGTATAAGAGCGGGATCAATACAGAATTTAATGTCGTCTGTACAGATAAAATTTCATGCAAACTCCGCTAAAGAGCGTAGAAAGATAATGTCATTGTTCTTTGCTCACAACAGAACGATGGCGTTTTTAACCCAAACCTGCCAATGGACTTCTTTCGCTCAACTTTCGAATTTCGGTAAGGGATCCGTAGATCTTGATTTAGGTAAACTCAATTTTTCTCAGTTATCGGAGATTGCATGCACCCTCCTCAGTAACGCAGAACGTGACTCGCGAACATGCGAAGAAGCGTTTCTACACTAGCCCTGATAGGTTCTGAAAATGTGTAGTCTTCAAGAGAGAAGTGGTGCTGGCTAGAAGTTCCACCCTCAAGCTAACTCTGCATATGAAAGGCATTAGCCGGCTAGCAAAATGGCACTCGGCCTGCTGGTAGGGAGAGCAAGAAGCGAGGCCGCGAGAATCTAGGGGCTGTTCCGCCTTCCTCGGATCGAGATTGCATATCGTCCCGCGGCTAGGTCTGTACATGCAGTGAGGTGTTGAAAGGTACGAACTTATGCTGTTTATTCGTGCTCTCCTTCTTACAGATGTACCGGCGAGGAGTTTCGTTCACCACGTGAGCAGCTAAACTTAATCTCTGCTTTCATCGACGGCACGTTTGTATACGGAGCAACTCTTGAGCGTGCTGAAGCTCTGCGCGGACCGCGAGGAAAGATGCGCTTGACCAACGACGGACTTCCACCAGTAAGCCGCTCTGAGATTGAATCCGAATCCAAGTTTCATGATGAACTTAACTTGTTCTCTTGATCTCTCTCTTAAACTGACAGCGTGTTGGAGACGAAGAAGTCGAAGTAGACAACCCAAGAGGCGAGCCTGTAGACGAACTTTTCTTTTGCGGTGACGTGCGTTGTAACGAAGCCATCGGATTGTTGTCTGTGATAACTCTTTTTCTGCGCGAACACAACTATCGGGCGGCGCAGTATTTGGCAAAATTTCCAAACGTAAGCGGTATTTAGCGCTGGACAAAATGTTTGATAATTTGACAGCAAGCACGTGAAGTCTATTGTCATGATATCATGCTTGACCCGAGTTGATCGATTTGTCTTGACAACGTGTTCTGTATGTGGGCTACTGAAACCAAAAGCATTCCAAACAATTTCTATTCTCTGCAAGTTTGGTTCCGGAAGAGAGAGATTTGGTTCCGGAAGGGAGAGAAAGAGAGAGAGAGAAAGAGAAAGAGAAAGAGAGAGAGAGAGAGAGAGAGAGAGAGAAAGAGAGAGAAAGAGAGAAAGAGAAAGAGAGAGAGAGAGAGAGAGAGAGAGAGAGAGAGAGAAGCTGAGAAGTTGCTGTCTGTGTGTCTGCCGTTCAGGCTCCGAGCAATGCGGTGTACGAATGGGCTCGTAAGATGGTCATAGCCACCATTCAGTGTATCAGTTTTAACGAATACCTGCCGGCGCTGTTTGGTAGAGCTCTACCTGCTTACCAAGGATTTAACCGAAGAGTGCGCCCAGAGCTTGACAACATCTTCAGCTCTGCAGCAAGGCGGTAAGTGACCCATAATATGCAGGCTCGGTGTAACGCTAACTCGGCAAGGGTAATGTATTCTACTCGTTTATGTCCACGACTCCGGATGATATTAATTATCAATAATGGCTCCAAAGACGGAGACAATTTCCCAGTACACTTTGGTTTGCCTGCCGTGCAGGGATGCTGATCTTCTCTCCTGTTTATGTGCTTTAGGTTTGGTCACAGTCAAATCAACCCGACCATTGAACTCATCAACACAGCTGGTTCAGTGTTTCGCCGAATTCGTCTGGACAGAACTCTTTATCGAGTGAACGTTTTTGTCAATCCGAGGCTCGGTCTGGATCCGTTCTTCCGAGGCTTCTTGGCCAGACGAGCTCAGCAGATGGACCCACACGTGAGTAAGCTGCATGTAGTCTCTGGTGAATCGAGAAATACGTTAATGCAAAGTCAAATTGTTTTGTACATGCTCTTCTTGTCACAAAGGTCCCTAGTGTACAGGTAATGCGTTTAAGCGAGACGTTTTGCCTGAGTCTTGGAGTCCCATGCAGTCATTGATGATTGCTTACCAACTCATGGTCGTCAGTCTTAATCGGAAATGAAAATTGTCTGCTGTGCTCTTTCTTCCATCAGGTTGACAACGTTGTTCGCAATCGCTTGTTTGAAGCTGAACCCGGGGGTGCAAACCGTGATCTGGCCGCCACAAATATCCAGCGGGGACGAGACCATGGCTTGCCAGACTTGGGAACGATTCGACGGCGATTGAGACTGCGACGTAAGTTGCCATCCTTGTACTTCTGTGAGAGAGTTTTTTTTAACACGGGAATGCCGTAGGCCAGCCATCTCCTCACAAGCAAACGCTAATGATTTGGTCTACTTACCGATAGTTGATATGACAACGAGAACACATTAACGTAAAGTAATGGTGTGAATGGATTTCTATTTACTAGGAATACTTAGCACACCGGTGAGCTATTGACCTCTTCCACAGATTTAATTTAACTTGCCTTCTTTGCTTATGATCATCACGATGGTCTGTCCCACTTTTTTTCTGGCTCAGCTACCTTTAGTTCAACCGATGACATCAGCAACAACGCAACAATTAAGGGTCTCCTGAGACGAGCATACGACGGAAAAATAAACCTTGTTGATCTCTTCGTTGGAGGACTGGCTGAGGACCGTCTGCTGGGCAGCGAGTTTGGTCAGACATTTACAGCGTGAGTAAAACAAAACGAAAAAAGTTTTGAATCATGAACAAGAGATTCTGTAAGTCTCAGTGACTTTGAGGGTAGATAAAAACACCACCTTTCAGTTCATTACATTTTAACAGAGTGTAAGTTTCATTTCAAGGTAGTGATCATGAAACCCATTACTTGATGGATGGTGAGCCTAAACCCTTAATTGCTTTCACACAGCCATCTCTGGTAACCTAGTAAAAAGAATCCTCTTTACTTTGATGCGTATGTTTCAAAACACATATAGTGCACCGGAGACACTTTACTTTTTGTGTACATTACTGCAGGAAAAGAAATAACTGACTGGATATGTTTTGTTGCCATGACAGCATATTATTGAGGAACTTCTTACAACTTCGCAATGGAGATCGCTTTTGGTACGAGCGCATCCTTGGTCCTGAGGTGAGGAAAGGGGTGTTGTCGACTTCTACTTTAATCAATTTTGAAGGAGATCTAAACAGTATGGTCAGTCTACTAGGAGTCATTGTTTTGTTGCACCTAGCCAGTGAAAAACTGTTTCCACATACTCACACCCAGGCCTTCAACATGTCCCATAGATGGGGTATATTCTGTCATAATGTGACAATTGGTTTTCTTGTTCAGGAATTGGAAGATGTCAAGGCAAGCACGCTGGCTGAAGTCATTCGCCGAAACACTGGTTTGAGAAATGTCCCCCGGGCTAATCTGTTCTTTGATCAGCAGTTTTGCGCAGCAGTCATTTCAAACCAGTGCATTCCTCGAAGCATTGGGAACTTGGACAATGAAATTAGACAGCTGAGGTCCTTGGCAGCAAGGAGTCGTTCGGTAAGTAAACTACTTGTAGTCAGTGGTGCTAAATTACTTCTGTGAAAAGCACTAAATCGCAAAATTTGTGTGTTCATCCAACTCATAGCCGGTCTTCTCTGGTACATGCTAGTAAGAGCTTGCCAATATGATAATGGATGAGTCAGAGATAAAGCCTGAGGACACTGATGAGTAACTGACTTTGTAGTTGTATACATATACAGTCAAGAACAATGATGTGGATTCAGCACTCTCTGTAGTCTATTCATGTTTATGTGCACACACACTGTCTGATAACATTGAAAATCATGGACAAAATCAACATCCACTTTGGCATGTGTTTCTGTGCACAGCAATTTTTGAGGAGACTTGTAACTCTGGGAATTCTGACGGACCCCAAAAAGCGGTGAGCCGCAATTGCCTAAGCGAATGTCTTCACTGCTGTGGGGGTTTACAGCTGAAGACATGTGTTCACCTCTTTGCGTGCCAAGATGCAGACATGTTGGCATTTTTGTCCTGAAAACATTGCAACAATTTTCTTGATCTTTCACTGATTTTTAGTTAATTTTCAACCAAGGCGGTGCGCAATCAGCCAGGTTGTGATTTTCAAATCTCTGACAATCTACAATCTTCATGTGCTCTATCATTCTAGGCACTTTCCTGTGCTTTGCTAAGTTTTTGATTCTTTCTTCTTTTTCTTTCCGCGTTTCTGCTGAGAACGCTTTATTCATCACTGTGTGTTTGTTTGATGTAAACCTTTCAAAGAAGTATACACCACAACACAGTACATAATAAAATTCTGATTGCAAACAATCATTTTGGTTCAACTAAAAAGTCAACCCAGACTCTGAGTTACCCAGACTTTTGCGTGTTGCTGCCAAGTTGTTTCCCCAGCTCAGCTGCGGTAGATCTCATCTAGGCTTTAGACTTCTTCTTGGTATTAATTTTTGAGTTAGTGCATCAACCAGGTGAAGCTGACCAGAAGGAATCAGAAGATATAAATGCAAGACTGCATTGCGTTGCAAGCGTAATAACAGCCACCGAGATCCTCTACCTTCAAACCTTATAGTTATTTGTGTATATTCTACAGTTAGTCATCCCCACCCCAGAGACCCCATTTTCCCCAGTAGCAGTATTATACATATCAGCTCAGTGATTAGAACCAGTTCACGTTTCGATACCAATCAAAAGTTCTGTGCAAAGTCAGGCTCCTCATCCCTCAAAATAATACATGAAACACCGCTTCCTCGCTGGCTGTTGCTTTCATTCAGTATTAAAATCACCAAAATCAAAATTTTGCCACAAATAAGAAATCTGATGATGATGACGTAGTCGCTGCAGCATTTTCTCGTCTCTATTAATCTGCTTGTACGTCGTTGCGCACTCTGTGTCAAAATAAAATCTTCTGACTTGAAAATAAAGTTATTCTGATTTGAGTCCGAAATACAGTGGAACCTCGCAATTACGGGCAGGCAAACTGCCCTTATTTCCGGGGTGCCCTTATTTCCGAGGTCGATCTTAATTATAAGCCCCTACCCCTCTACACACACCACCACCACCACTACCCCCACCACCCTACAACACACGCTGCAGTCAAGAACATCAGACGCCTAAGCTCATCGCCGTTTCCGCTCTTGCTCGTTCCGGACAATGCGTCTAGGAGGTCACTTTTGCCTGAAAGGTTGTTATGACTTGCGTTTTGCTAATACAACACTGCTCGGCCAGCTTCTGTGTGGCTCTAAGAATCCTTGTATCTTCGGTGGTGTGGTAGCGCAACTTTCTGCTCCAGAGTCAGCTCGAACCTCCGGCTTATAGAGGCCTAGGAGCAGAAAATGACTCCGAAATACTTGATATTGATAAGATGGGAAAGACGAGCAATGAAGTCTGTGAGCTTTCTCGCGCAAAATGTACATGTAGGTCTATGTATCAATGGGTACAATCCACGTCTACTCTACAGCGTACACTTCATTGACAATTAAAACGCTTGCTCTGAGGCGCACAGCATTTGCCAAATCGCAGTTTGCTGATTTGGCACCTACTACTGTGACTTCGTACATTGCGCATGTACAGCGTTTCTGTCAAAGACGGCAGACTACTCGTGGCTGTAATTTGGGGGTCAAAATCGGGCATTGGGCAGCGGAAAAGTGTCCGTGATTCTGAGGTGCCCGCGTATCCGAGGTTTCTCTCCCGTACTTTCTTATCAAAGGGACTGAAAATAAGTGTTCGTAATTCCGATGTGCCCGCAACCCGGAGGTTCCACTGCATGATAAAGCAGTATGTTAGAAGGCTGAGATCAGGATCATGATAAACTTTAAAACTGGCACAGACTAACCAGGGATAATAGGTTTTGTTAATCTATTCCCGGTGAGCTTACGCAGCCCTAGACTCCATAATACAATAACTGGGATATTTTTCATAATACACATGGCTATGGTACAGCGTTTCGAAAGACTTTACATGGTAGAGCTGTGGCAAGTATTTGAGTCTGAAGATCTCACTTTAATGATAACATAATAAGCCTGGGCCCACGCATGCGCACTAAAAACGTTTCAGTCTAAAATGCAGTCTACTGAGGTCGAGAGGCATCCACCAGTAACAAAAATCCGAACCAATCATTTTCTCATGTTTACTCCGGCTGGTAGAGCACAGCTGACTCAAACCTGCGGTGACCAAGCGCCTAGCCGAATGATAGTCACGATCTTAACCATTCGACTCACTCCACCAGTTCAAAAAAACTGGCTTCATGGGCGCTTTGTGACTTTTGCTCGACATGGTCCGATATCAACTGCGAGAGACGCTACGAAATGACTAAGCTTACGATACTGTAGCCTACTTTCGCAACGACCTGAGCCCCAGGATTTACATTAATATACTTGAGAAAGACCAAACGGGGAGAATCCCAACCATTTTCACATTTTTGCTCATGCTGGGAGCAGTGGATATCGGATTGTGTTGAGCGGAAGTCACAAAGCCCGCCATGAGTTACTTTGAACTAGCGGATAGCAGTTAATGTAACATGCTTTTCATTCGGTATAGGCGCTTGGTCGGCGCAGGTTCGCGTCCGCCGTGCACCCCATCCAGAGTAAAATGAGAAAATGATTGGCTATGATTCTCCCGGCTTGAATGGTCTTTCTCAAGAAACCCCAAAAACAACAAAACCGTAGGATGCTGTACTACATCATGTACAGGTAAGTTGTGTGGTCTTGGCGGGTAGATTTAGGATCCGGATAGTGTGCTCCGAAATGCTACACAAATCTACAGAACCATGCAGCGAGCGATGGCACTTTAAGCCGTTCGTGACGTCATCATGGCTCAGTACCGGTTACTACAGCCATGGGCTCCATGGCCATGGAAGGCGTAAGGACTTTCGCCTCTTGGTGATAGGGTTGCGTCTCGGTTGTAAGTTAACATCGGTAAGTCATACCAGAGGAGTTACCAGAAGACGATCTTCGTAAAATCTCTAGCTAGCAAATCGGAACATGCACTCAGCATTCAGCCGGAAACGGGACACTGTACTCTACATTATTACAGTATGTTGTTTTAAACAACAGACTTGAGTCATTCTGCAGCCAGTGCATGCAATCGAACTCTATTCGGAACAGCTGAAGGCGATCCCAACGGACAGCTCTGTTGTCATTCGTTTAGACGCGTAGATTGTAGAAGCTTGTCACCTGGTCGTCTACTGCTGATCGGTGATAACTGTATAGGATCAGTGCCATACATAACAGGCATATCAGCCTAACCAGCGCCATCATTGCATCTGGTAGGTACATGTACATTCGCATGCGCACATATCCATTATGGTGGCATCACACGCCATAATCATTAAATTTTGGTACAACGTATGCTACTAGAGTCTACTACTAACCTCCTAGGGCTAAGTCCAGAGGCTGCTGCGTCTACCTCTGTTCTACTGTGAGCTTACGCCTAGGCGCCCGTTGATCACACCGGCTTGCTGCTGTATCAGGACGAGCGAGAACTTTGCTCTTGGGTAGAAAACGTTTGAACTGCGCTACCATGGCCAGGCCATGGCCTTTCGCAAAGTGTGTGGGGAAGCAAAGTCGGATTGAAGCCAACTTTGACACGTTAGTTGAAAAGCTACCTGTCAAGGCCGTACTTGATCGTCTTGCCAGGGACGCTTGGATTTCTCCGAAAGGAGATGACTATTAAGAGATTCAAGCAGAGAGCGGAAAGTCACGAAATGCAGGAGCTCGTCGTCTATTACAAGCTATTCTACATTTTCCAGGTGAAGATGGAGAAATGGCCTTTCGCCAAGTTCTTGCTGATGTCTGCCTCGGTATTTCTCTGAAGAAGCCCACACGGGCGCCGGCAGGTGAATCCGCGGCGCCGACTTCGTCGACCTTGGCGAACGTGCAGCCGAGGTATGTAAACAAGGCCATTCTGGTGTTGGCTGGGGCTGTTGTACTAGTTCTCGCCGCCAGCGGTAGCACGTGTGTCTTTTTAATGAAAGAGTTTGGAAGACAGCCTCGATCTCGCCGGAGCGTAACCGAACTTCCCACCGGCGTGGCAGAGCTACGATCGCTTTTAGCGAACGCTATCTATGAGAGGGCACGCGACAGAACATTTCCATGGCTGGACGAAGAGTCTAAGCCGGCACAAAGATTGTATGTCAATCTTGTCGTTGTCGGCAAACGAGAAAACGACAACATAAACGGCAAGGCCACTTCGTCGGCTGTTGATCATAGACAGCAGCCAGCAGCGGAAATTCCCTCACTGGACGTGGAGCGACTCGCTACTGTTAACATAAGTGCCATCTGGGACCTCGATGTCACCTTGACCCCTCCGTAATCGACAGCGAGCACAGGCGACGCTGTAGTCATTTCCAGAATATTAGTTCGTGCTGAGGCCAGGATAGGCAAGACGTTCACCTTTGCCAAAGTGGTACCTTACCACTGGCTGCATGATGATTTTTTCGGCCAGACATTGACTTGGTCTTTGTCATTCATTTGGGCGATTCGTCAGTCCAAGTAGCGAACAATATGGAGGAGATATTCTTCAACAAACTGGATGCTGGCATGAGTATGGGCAGAGAAGT
>JAOWAW010160845.1:7445-20326 GCA_028565695.1 Nicola tetela | reverse complement strand
TTATACTCATGATACACCAGTGACAAACCACTATCCAGTACTTGTGGCACACATGAGAAGAGCTGGCTTGGGGTTGCGCAAACTTGTGCTGCATCATGCTGCGATTCGTATCTAGCAATGAACTCATGAGATTGATCTTCATGTTGCAATGCTTCCACTCAAGCATGGTAAATATGCAGCAACTCCTGTGGGAAATCAATTAAATAATTTTGCTCGAGTGTGATTGACAGAAATGCCTATAGCCTTGACATGCTGAATAGCAGGCAGGGGGACACCTTGCGCCTGTTTGACTGTGCAGGCAAAAGCATGTGGTATGGGGTATGTCTAATGGAATGCTGTTTGTGATGTTTCAGACAATCCCTTAGCTGTCCCTGATGATCTAATTGAAGATGGTAAGAAGCGAATCTCAGGGCTGACAAAGCGACATGATGGCACACGCAATGGGCAAGAGCCCTTCATGTAAAAGTGTAGAAGACATCACGAACTATAGCTGTGAATCTTTGCAGGGTCCTGCGACCAGCTTCTCCACAGACCTGCTTTGTGGGGGCAGGATGTCCCACTAGCTAAAAATATTCGCAAGCAGCGCTGCACCCAAGAGGGCAGCAGTTCTTCTTCAACTTTATCGGAGGGTTCCTGGACTCCTGTTCACTTAGAAATGGTAACAAGCCATTCCTTGGATCCTATATTGTCCCAAGTTTTGTGAAAGAAACAGAAAAACGAAAAAAGTCAAAAATCCAGCAGGTACATAGCCTTTCACACATGTTTCCACAGCTAGACATTTGGACAAATGCTCCTGCTATCTAATTCTTGTACATACCATTACGACCAGCAAAGCTCCGGTTGAATCCCTGGGTGCAAATCTTTGTGATTGTCGCTTCATCACTGCCATGGAACAGCCGCATTTCGTTTGCTTTGTTCTGGATGTTTGGTGCATTGTCCATGCTGTCTTTTTTGGCGATGTACTGCTTGTACAGCTCTGGGTTCTGAACACGTTCGATCTTCACAATTTGCCTCTGGCTGGTCTGCCGGAACCTCTGCTTGACTTTCTTGTACATTGGATCTGTGGATGCCAGCGGAACAAGAAGGCATTTCTTCCCTTGCTGAGGGTCCCAAAATGACGGCAGTTTATCTGGTGAGCAAAGCAGCCCATTATATAGAACACTACAGCACTACTAGATGTGTCAAATTTGAAATTTTCTATACATAACACTATCTTTGAACTATACATGCACACTGCTTTGGTTTACATTCACGTCATTCTTCATACCTTTCTTTGTCAAGTCAACCCTGCGTACAGAACAAGTCTGCGTCCTTCCTTTCTCTTCCATCTTCTTAAAGTCAACAGTACACTGCTGGCCATTGATGATGACATCTACCTTATCTCTGTTAGCTGACCATGCATCCTCCAACTTGAGGTTGATGTACTTGTCATACTGCTCATCAAAGCCAGGCCTTACACGCACCCACTCTACCACCTGAGCCATTTGATCAGCATGCCGCTCAACACGAGCAGTCTCTACAGCATTGCTGATAATCTCATGAATCTGGCCGCTGGCATCTGATACCCCCATGGCATCGCCACGGACTCGAATGCGATTGATGAGACCCTTCTCGATGCTGATGTCTACTCCGAACTCTTCAGTTAGCTTGCGAATACGTGCCTCATCGTTACGTGTGAGATCAATTATGCCCTCATTGTTGATCACCCTGTCACGGTGCTGCTTTTCCTGCAGGTCTTCGATCTCCTTCTTGGCATCCTTCACCAGCGTTGGGCTGGCTCCGTATATGCGCAGCCAGAGCGGTGTGTCAACAGATGACAGCATTGCCGCGATGGAGGTGGAAGTCTCTGATGGTTGTGGGTTTTCCTTTGCTACTATACCTAGCTTCTGGGCAACTTTGGCCAACAGACCAGGCTCATGACCCCGAGTGACTTGTACGCCGCTCAGTTGGGTTTTAAACTCTTGTTCAAAACCGGAGAGAATCTGTTTGTCATAGACAACAAGTCGAACGGTTGATACATGCCTAGTCTGTGCGGCAAAGTTACACACCGCAGCCATAGTTGCTTCTGCAGCAATTTGGGCTGGATACCCTAGAATTACACCTGTACCTAGAGCTGGGAGTGCCACACTGTTCACCGTTAACTTATCAGCTTCCTTCAGAGCACCTAGAACTATATCCTCCAATGCTTGCTGGCTAGCGCGGGTATTGCGTTGGTTGTACCGAGGTACAATGGCATGGATGATATGCTGGCATGGGAGCTTACCACCTGAGGTGCTGCAAACATCACCTTCCCTCAGGGAACAATTGGTGGCCACTTGGCTACACTCGTGCTGCAGAGCTGGACCACCAGCCTTTGCTACAGTCTTTAGCACCACTCCACGTTCGAGCGTGAGTTGAGAATTTGCTGCGATGATGATTGCCTGGCTCTTCTCAAAGACAATGTCACCTTGAAAGAGATGAATCTGCAACTGATGGCCAGGAAGAGCACCGCAGAGAACGTCCCCCTCTCTCTTGATGCTCACCTCAGTCTCAGCTGGATATTCCTCAGCTGTGGCAGCAGCTGATCTCAACCTTCCCCTAAGCGGAGACGCCTCTCCAATTTCCCCCAACTCCTCTGGATAGTGAGCAGCTGGGGACTGCGATTGCTGTAAAGAAGCAACTTGAAAAAAATCAGCCGCAATGTCTTGATCGAAGACTGCAAAGCGAAATTCAGACAGACTTCCTGAGGGAGCCTTACGACTGAACTTCTCCACAGCACTAAACATTGTCTGTGCAGAGACCCTGGCCGGGAACCCCAAGTTCCCGGTGCCAAGAGATGGCAGAGCGATACTGCGAAAACCCAACCGGTTGGCTTCAGTGAAAATTCCCAGCAGGCCATTCTCCAACACCTAAGCAAGAGAACGGGAAACAACAAAAAAATGCGCACAGACAAAGATTCAGCTGGTATATGTGGTGAATCATGCTTATACTATTATTTCTTATTTCCCAACAGTTCATATCCTCAACCTTCTTTACTTACTGGTAGAACTGTACTACTGAGAACATTTTGTATCAGATAACTATCCGTCATTGACCATTCCTATTTCTATGCACCATGGAGAATTACATACTATAGAGATACATACTCAGGAAGTGACCTGTAGTGTGCATTCTACAGACCAAGTATTTACCTGCACACCACCAGCATTGTTGTAGTTATCAGCTACCAGATGAAAGACTTTTCTGCACTGCAGTTGGTGTCCTCTTGTTACAGCAAACTGGCCAGCTGCTAAGTTGCCATGCTGTTGAACGTACGCAGAGCACTCAGCCTGAAGGCCTTGGCCTGCTGCTTGCGAAAGGACCTTCGCCACCATTCCGTGCTTCAAGTTGAGATCACTAGCAGATGTGTTGACAATGGCATCAGTCTGTTCGCAGAAAAAGCAACCGAACATTAGCACTGACCTGATAGGGCCTGCAAAACAGCCCTTTACAAGTAACTGCAGATGGTACACTTAGAAGTTTGTGCAGTTACATAACCAATTTACATCTGTCTGAATCTTGACTCGAACAGCGTTCCTCTAATGTGCCGTGACATTGATAGTTGTCATGCTGGAAGGTAACAAATTGACCCCAGAGGGAGGTTTGACAGAAAAAAAAACATCCAATGTGCCAATTATCTCAAATGAGACCTGTTCCACAGCGTTTCTCACCTATACTTACATATTACTGGATACTAAATTTGTCACTCTCAGCTGTAGAGTGCTTTACAAAATTGTAAAGTGGGGCTAAAACAGTATCACCCCCATGCATGACATCTTTGTGTACTCAGGCTGTTTAAGGTCAGTGCCGCCCTCAACCCCAGTTCCCGTGCTGCTGATAATTTGTGTATGTATGCATGCATGCATTGACATCGCCAAGAATGTACATAGCAGCAGCATCAGTTTTGTGCATGCGTATTGCAGTGGCCAGTTCCCCGCATTTTATGTAGATACATGCCATGCATGTAGCTGCATGCAGCCATGTTCATCTGCCTGCATACTGCGTGCTGGCTGCAGTAGGCCACGGTATGTAGATCGACTAGACTCGGGACTAGACTAGAGCCTATTGGGCAGTATGTTGGAGCAGGTAACTTTGCTGGTCAATTTGCTTCATCTTCCTTAAATCCCAGCACCAAAGGCTGGCAGGACGACAGGGATGTGTACATGTACAGATGCATGATTGCTTGCAAGGTCTTCTTTCCACCTGACAGCTCTTCCGCCGACGAAGAAAAAGAGTTGTGGTCTTCTCTCATCTTCGTTTTTTGCAAAATTTGATTAGCCATAACTAGTGTTCTATGAAATATTTTTGAGTCAAGCCTGGTGAGGTGTCAGGGTGTCGATGACGCTTTTGGAATAGAATGATGCAAACTGCTTTGCGTGGTCTGAAACAGAGCTGCTGGCTGCCAGAAATCACTCACACCCAAATTATGCAAGGAGTTCGGTACTTACGATATGGCGGCCAGGCACGCGACAAGGAAGGCTCATAAGTTAACTAGTGAATTTCTGAGTGGAGAGGCTCCAAACTTTTTTTTCAATGCTTTGTGTTCGGTGAGTGAAGTGTATTGACATCGATGCAAAGTTTGTCTGGCAGGAAGAAGGTTCGACTTAGCCTTCAGTGGCAAGTCATTGCAACCCTTCCACACACAAGCGTCAAGATCAGCCACAGCCATAATCCCAATGTATGTGATTGCCACCAATACCTGGCAACGTATCTACATACACCTGCATGCAGACATGCATTGCAAGCCTTGCGAGCCAGGCCCAATGCTCAGATTCTCCTCATCAAAGATATGCCAGAAGCCGATATATTGAAGAAGAATGTTGGTAGATGGTAAATTAGCTCTAAGTACATGACAGATTGGTGTTCTCTTGGCCTAGGGAGGCTCCCTCTTTAGGACAGAGAGTTGCCTTTACACTCGCTGTCCATTGTTGTTTGGTGGTCTTCGTTGATAAAGAAGCCAGTCACTACCTTGAAAAAGTGAGTGTTTGTGCACTCCTTTGAACCCACACTCATTATCTATGCTTTCTCTGATGAAGTGACTGTAGGTAGGTAGGGTCAGCATGGAGAGAGTTCATTCTGGTTGTTTGATGTGCTCCTGATACTTGTTGATACTTGCATCATAGTTTTAAAATTGTGTGCATGCACATGTGTGCCACTGTTGTCTAGAGTGTTTTGCTATTGGCATTTGTTTTGAAAGCTGTGTGGGTCTTTCCGCCATCTATCTTTCTTCAGGACAGTTAGATTATTATCCTGAGGTGTGGCAGAAAACAGGACAGCTTCCTGACGGTGCAAGACGGTGTGAAAAAAATAGTTTAATGTTGAAATTTCAGCTAATCACGATCTACATGTTGGCCATGAAAGCCGATTTTCAGAAACCTGAACATAGGAGAAGCTTCATGGGACTTGTTTTTTCTACTATAGCCACACAAGCCTGTCTAGGATCAGGCTTCCACTTTGGCAGAATCTTTTTCAGTGCGCCCAACGGCTAGGTGAAGTGAGGGATGTTTTGGCGATTTTGGACATGTTATTGAGGTTTATTGAGTTACTGTATTGGAAGTTCGACAGGGTTTCCAGGAAAACAGAAGTCTGGCCCATTTTGTACCCCTGCTGTCCTAACACCATGCCTGATTTGACAAGAATTCTCAAAAAGCAACTTTTCCAGAAACAATTTTGAATATACCTTTGTTTTTCATCATATTTTGTAGTATCTCTCCTCTGTTTTTGATTGATTTGTCAAGAATCTTTCTCTAGGTATTATTTTCCATCATATCTTTGCTACCTATATCCATTCTGGGGCAAACAATTGCTCAATCCTGAGCAGCGAGGAAGAGGTAGTTCCCAATGGCCTGCACCGACCTTTAGTGGCTTGAGTAATGCTGAGGGTCTATTGAGTAGCCTCGACAAGCGGTCTGTAACTTGTAGATATGATCATGGGGACATTCTCAGGATAGGTAGAAACAATGGCTGGCCTACTTACCGTCTGCTTGGACAAATCCCCTCGCACAACATGTACAACTTTCCCCTCAGCCGTAGTCACTGTGTTCGGTGACGTTTGTGTTGACGGTTGCCGTCTAGTTCGTGGCATGGGCCTGGTATCATTTCGATAAGTAGCTGACTCCCGTGCCATTCTGCTACTGCCTGGTGCTCCAGCCTCATCAGGCCAAATCAGCTTTCCTTCATCGTTTTGAAAGATGTCAGACAGCACAGATACAAACTCTGAAATGATTTGCTCGCTTTGATCAACGAAATGCACTTCATGTAGCTGTGCCCTTGAACCAGATGCCAGGCTGAAGTCCATTGCTGTGTTCACCATGACCTCAACCGCCAGCCGGGCTGGGAAGCCAAAAATGCCAGTACTGATGGCAGGAAATGCAACTGAACTGGCGTTGGATGCTTTCTGTAGGCTGTTGTGGACAGCCTGTTGTAGATATCGAGCTTCATTGGCCTGGCCACCAGACCAGTTTGGTCCTACAGCATGGATAACTTGCTTGCATGGAAGACGGCCAGCTTTGCTGACATACACTTGACCCGTCAACAGACGACCATTAGTACGAATGTGCTTGCTACATGCATCCTGTATCTCCTTCCCACCAGCTTGGACAATAGCCTTGGCAACTCCACCAATGTGGCTCAACATGTCATTAGCAGCATTTACCATGATGTCACATGAGTGCTTGGTGATATCGCCACAATAGATACTGATCTTCATTCCGGATTTCGTTGCAGCCATAACTACCAGCTTGGGCTTCATGCTGTCTATACCACCAGTGCTCGGTCTAGCAGTGGCACCAGCTGGCATCACAGCATCTTGCTCGATTACCACACGCAGAGTCTTCTCAATGGCCACCAACTGCTTCTTTGCTTCATCCTTGGCAAAATACTTTTTCATTCCTGGACGTGTGATCTCCATGCTCAAATCAGCAACTCTTTGCAAAAGCTGCTTGCAGCTGCACACTGCTAGCTCAACACCCTTCTGCGTACCACGGACACACAGTTGATTGGTTTCCAGTGCAACGGCTACCTGGTGATCTTTGAACTGTTCTGCAATGTGGGTGACTTCCTTGATCTGATAGGTCTGCAAGAAACGCACTTGGCCTGACTTCAGCTCCATCAGTTTGGTTAGAATGGCATTCTCTCTGAAGTATTCTGCCAATAATCTGCGCACATGTTGTATGTGCTCTGTAACTCCCAGCATGGCGATTTGACCAGCGCTTCCTCCACGTGATGGCTCAACTAGATGCACCAGATACTTCTGATGGACAGCAGATAGGGTCTGTTTCCACTTGGGGTTTCGGAGCGCTTCTTCTTCGCACAAATTTAAGGTATATGCATCTTCTGAAATCTTCTCCCTCAGCTGCTCTTTGACTGTCTCCAGCTCCATTTCATCACTATTCCAACCGACAAGCCTCAACTGCCGCATTTTGCCTCCTTTGGTGGCAACGACAGCTTCCAACTGGTTCAGGTCAACAAGGCTCTGTGCAAATGCTACGCCCATATCTGACGTCATTACACGGTTAATGGGAGCATGCTCAAAATTGATGATGACATCAAACATTTCGTTGGTCTTCTTCATCACATCATTAGCCGCCAACCTGATCTCACGCTGAGGCCCTTCTAGATGAACGTGCCCTCGTTGTTTTCCTTGTTTGATTTTGGTGTGTCGATAACGCCTCTGCAACTCGTCAAATGCTCTAGATTTCAACAGAAGGCTGACTTGATCAGGCTTCACTTTCATGATATCCTCCTCACGATGTTGCAGTTGCTCTTCAATGTCAGCTGTGACTTTGCACAGGATTTCCTGAGCTTGCTGAATGGCACTGGCTGTGCCAGTAAAGGAAACACTTTGTGTGTCGACACTGATTCGATAGACAAGACTTTTCTTAAGTGGCACGAGGCGCTTCCTGAGCTCATCTTCCTCTGCAATGATGGAAAGCACGTCCTCAGGCACTTTAGTCTCAATTTTGTGAAGATCCCCAAAGAATGAACTGGATATGTCCAATGCATGCTTCTGCCAGTCAAACACGTTTCCTGCACCTTTTGTAGGCTGAATCCACACTGGTGTCGTACTAATGTCCTCTACAGCAGCATGCACTCTTGACAGCTGCTCTTGCAGCTGCTGGTAGACTTCTACATTGCTCATCAGGAAGGTCAGAATTTCTGCAGGTACATCAACAGGGAATCGCTCATGATCAGCAGCAGATGCTCTTGCAGCTCTGCCTTGTGAAGAGTTGTCTTGATGAAGCTCCTCAGGAAAGGCAAAATCCCAACCAGCTACAACTGGATGAAGCTTTAGGATGGTGTTGTTGAGGGTGTGTTTGCTACTGTAGATCACTTCAGCATCTGAAAAAAGAAATACATGAGAACAGCAAATGCCTCAGACATCCATGGGCATTTGAAGAACTTTCAAACTATCGTATACCAAATTCCTACATCAGGAACTGACAGAAGACACAACACACCAAATTGCCAATCACTGCTAGATATAATGTCTATGGAATTGTTGTGCACCCCTTAGTGGCATAACGGAGCAGCTGGTGCACCTGCGCATTGCTGGCCAAAGATAAAGTTCTATGAGAGATCTGACTGGCGCCGAGCTGCATGACACAACAATCTACACACCTCTAGGTCTCTGCCACTTACCACTGGTGTAATTTGTGGCAAATCAATGTGAATGTTATGGTCAATGCACATGCTCTAAATTTGCCACAATGTGGGCATCCACCCATAGTTACATTTCCATATGTTATGAGCTAGTCCACGTGAGAGGGTACTTATGTGCAGTCATTTGCTTTGTTTTGCATCAGTTTCATCCCTTTGAAAGGCCATGGTGTTATGAAATCTTGGAAACTTTCCATTCTGGTTATTTTTCACAAGAGAACAATTATTTTGGCTCACACTGTCATCATGGGAGAACTTGAGCTTGCAGCACTAATTTGCCTAGTAATCCGGAATGTATTGCAGCATCCACTATATGCCATCACTGCATCTTGCACTTTTTTTGTTGTGCTGATATTGAATAGGGCTACTAGAATAGTAAAACAATATTTGGCAAATGACAAAAATAATATTATAAGGACCCTTTTCTTGTGCGCTGGATCCTAGGTTATCTGTATGGTAACAATAAAAATGGCTTTTGGATAAGAAGGAAAGTTTCCCCTATAACACCCATTGAGCAGATAACGTGCTTGGAACACATAGGGAAATGTTACTACGAGCGGATGCCCACTTAGTGGTGATTTTAATGCACACGCATTGGCCTCAACCTTCGCACCTATCTGCCACGATCTACGTGAGGGATAGGCTATAGATCATCCAGTTAGCAACCATTGGCTGACCTCTCACCAGAATAGCAGTATATTGATGCATAGTAGTACAACTGTGAGTACATGATGTCATATCAGGCCAAAGGACATGCATAATATTATGTAGTCTACATGCTGATCTGCTATTTACATACAGCAGCACACACAGCTGTATACAGTACCACCATCTACAATGTAGCTCAGTGTAGCTAGCAGGCTACCACCACGTTGCTGTTCACATATGTCGGAGAGGTCAGCTGGATTGTCCTCCAGGTAATTCACTAGCTCTGGATTTGAATCTGCTGGCTCCCAGGATGGAGGTCAAGGCTCTCCATTCTCATCTGTCCCAGTCCAGGCAACATGGAGCTCCAGCCGTCCAGTCAATAAGAAACTAAGCTTCACAAATTCGATAGTGATATACAAGACTAAATGGCATGGCTTGTAAATGCTGAGATACTACCCAAATCTATGTACTAGTAGGTCTACACTGGAGGCCTGCAATATCGATGTGGAGCTTCTTGTAGACTTGCGATACATGTAGCATTCTACACATGAAAGCCACCAACTGAGACGGCATGCGTCAATGGTTTTGCTGGCCAAGTTCGCGCAGAACTTTATCTTTTGCCAGCAAGGTGCACGTGCACCGGCCGGTCCATGATGGCACTAGTTGATGCACAACATTTTCATAAGAGGATGAAACGAACCCATTGAATCGTGAAGCTCCTCTAATCTACACAGCAGTCTTATTCCTGGTTATGGTTTTGACTCTTGACCATGCTGGATAAAATGAAAAAGCTTCCTGTTTTGGCATGCTTCATCTGCTATGCCACTAAGCAGGGAGCAAGTTTACGCTGCCTTTGGCCAGACCTAGACAAACAAACTAATCAGAGCCTCTGCTGGAGGGACAAACAGCCACTCACTGGGGCTGAAGCATCTTTTGGCTGTGCCTTAACATGCAACAAACTAAAAAAAAGGAGTCTCTGGACATTTTCACCATCAAGATGTATTGCTGAATATACAAGCAGAATATGGCACAGTCCCATAAAGTTTGCATTTGTTGATAAAGACAAGCATCAAGAAGGCTCCGTACCCTAAGAAGACACTCAGACACAGATTCAGATTTGAATGGAAAATATGAAAGAATTTGGATGAAAAATAGTTCAGATTTGTGTTTTTCCCTAGTTGTGTATAGCTCTGACCCTGGTATTGTATGATACTACATTTTTTTTTGTTTTTTTGCCTTTTTTTAAATCTCTCACCAGTTAGGTCGGGCAGTGCTGTAGAAGTCCTTCCAGACCAGCCCCCATCACTACAGTGACAATCCATTATACGCACAGGGATTTGTATGGACAACCACGACCCATCTCACCCAAACAGCCGGGCTCACCCTTCAGCAATGCCAAGTTTGGCAGTAGGGGAATAACCTGCTGCATAACTGCTTAGAGTGTTCAAGGTGATTTCTTTTTTTTTGATTTGAGAGGGAGGAAACCGGACAGCCCGGAGGAAACCTATGGATGTGGGCAAGGAAGAAACTGCACACCTTTCTGACATGTGTGGCTTGTGACGGATTTGAAGCCAGCACCCCACAGAGGTCAGAGTCAGACGCTTTAACGCATCTGCCAACCCAACATTCCATATAATATACAGTCAACAAGAAGGAAAGAAATCATCTACTCAGGAAAAGAAATCAAATTACCTTCAGGAGTAGGAAAGATGACATCTGCTTGATCTCCACGGACCACCACAGTCACCTTAAGGTTGTTCTTTTCAAAGTAAAGCTGGATGTACTCGCTGTTCAGACGGGCTTCGGCCATGTTGATGATCCTCAGGGTTCGGCTGACTTGAACACGGTGAAGCTGTGGCTGTTCCCCAGACAACTTGTTCCTCTGCACACGCCGAGCAGCTTCTTGAAAGTCTGCAACAAGGAAGAAGAAACAACACAACACACAATGACTGAAATTATTCATAAAGACATGATGTAGCCATACTATAATTCAAATGTGTATGCTCAAACTATCCATACAGATACCCTGTAGCCATACTAAATCCTCAAAGGTGCATATCAGATGTAGTCATATCCTACTATCACATGGTTACAGGAGATAGAGAAGGAGATAAGACGGAAGATAACAATCATTAAGAAAGTAAGAGAAGAAGAAGAAGAAGAAGAAGAAGAAGAAGAAGAAGAAGAAAAAGAAGAAGACATGTCATTTAGGGTCAGTCCTACCCCCTCCCCATTCGGATCTTCATTATTGCTCTGGCCCAAAAGTGAGCTATTAACTTGGCAACTTCTGTCACCAGCATAAATAGAGTTCGGATGAGTATCAGGGAGAAGTTTTTCGTTTAAAAAAAAATGATGAAGAAAGGACAGAAATTAAAAGTGGCCAAAAATAAAGAGAGCAACTTCACAAGATTTGTGGAATATTGGTGTTTAAAACATTTCCATTAAACTCTGTATAAGAACAGTCCAAGGGTGGTATAATAGAGAATAAACATTTGTTTTTGAGAAATCCCTGCAGATTTTTCACCATTTCTTAAAGCTTTCAATGATGTCAAATTCCAACTAAATCTCACTCACATTCCAGCATGTGAAAGATGGCAGTGGTTTCAGCTGTAACAGAGTCTAATAACTGGGGATGGACAGTGGCGACATGCACATCCAGAAAAATAGGTCCCATGGAGCTACTTGCAAATTTAAAATTCCAGATTGTGTCTCTTTGTAAGGAATCGTCATTTGGTTACAGGCTAGCCACACTGTTGTGGCCGCTTTTATGCTGCAAAGGAAAAATAAACTCCCCTATGAAAACCCAGGACACATCTAGGCATCACTCACGGACAGCCACAGGACAGAATTCTGTTCTTCATCTAGCTGCTGTATAAAGCTACAGTTGGGTGGTCTTTCTCCTTGATCTTCTTTCACGAACATCTTATCCTGGTCTGAGGACGTGAAATGATGCATCAACCTACCCTGCATAATTCCTACCGGACCACAGTTGTGCAAAGAGAAACCAGCCACAGCAAAATTCTCAACCTTGAAATTTAGATCCCTAGAACCTCCACATGATAGAGCTGCTCATAGAAGCCCCACTAAAGCTTTGCTACTGCCTGCATACTATCTTTATCTTGCAGCATGTATCATTTTGTGAAACCATCCTACTCTATGCATATTGGCATGTGCATGTATTGGCTTGCAGCAGCAGCTGCCAAACCACTTCTGCTCGACCATCAATGGCATCAAGACAACACGTTAGTCATGACCAGACCACGACACATACCACTGCAGACCATGCACTACCTACTTTTACAAACCACTGTAAGGTGGTGTGCCGTATGCTGTGACTAGATGATGATGCATACCACCTTAAGGTAGAAATTTGCTGTAGTGCTAATTTTGGCCACAGTTACTGATCTTAAATGACCTGAAAAGATTACTTTAGCAGAAGAAGAAGAAGAAGAAGAAGAAGAAGAAGAAGAAGAAGAAGGCTTTATCAGCACACAGCACTCAGGTAAACAGTTAGGTATAATAACTACATACCACACGGCTCTTTCAGAACAGCAAGT
>JAOWAW010160734.1:0-20333 GCA_028565695.1 Nicola tetela | reverse complement strand
CAGTAGTACTATGTCTATCAGACTGGTAAAAAGCAATACAAACACTCAATTCTAGGTTTGCCATCAAAACACTGGCAAATGGCATTCACCAAGACTGATTGAAGATACAGTGGAACTTAGATAGGACATACCCCCTAGGGAATCCCCAAAAAGTACATACTAACTGAAGTACATACTAACCACAACTGCATGATTGACTATGCACGGGACATCACACATGCGCATGTACATCATGTACATGTGGTAGCAGTTAAAATCTCCATAAATTCAATGGATTTAACACAAATGAAAGTACAGTAAGACTACAAAACAAAGATGCAATGCCACAAGTACAAGAGAGAGAGAAAAAGACCTGAGGAGTTGCGGATGCCAAGTACAAAAGGTACATACTAACAGGAGATTCTTCCGCTGGAGAGGGCATTTTTAATATGTTTTAACCGAAAGTATGTCTAAAAAAGTACGTCTTAGCCAAAAATAATGCATGGCATTTGCAATACCTA
The DNA here is from genome assembly GCA_028565695.1 of Nicola tetela. Taxonomy (NCBI): domain Eukaryota; kingdom Metazoa; phylum Porifera; class Calcarea; order Clathrinida; family Clathrinidae; genus Nicola; species Nicola tetela. The sequence continues at coordinate 19,833 of JAOWAW010160734.1, read as the reverse complement.
CTGTTTGGTTATTGCCCAAAAGTATGTGTTAACCAAGTATACGTACTAAGCCGGGTACATAGTAACTGAGTTCCACTGTATTAACGTGACAGTAACTTCACACACATCATACAACAGTTAACAGACCCATGGTGGCAAAGGAAGGGGCTAACTTCTTTGCTGCTGTTCATCAGTGAGTACCAGTGCCTTGGGTGGCTCACTGGGCATCTGGCTCCAGCAATGTGGTAAGTGTGCAGTCATTGGGCTTCCTGGCCTGTACACAAGAATGCATTGCTTTCACTCAGTTTTGCAGGCAGGCTGCTTCCCTGCCTGGACAGAAGAGACAGTTTGTTTGGCTTGGCTTCTGCTAAATGATACCCAGCAGGACGAAGCATAGCTTGTGAGTTTTGATGCAAAGTGCTGTACTGAGTTTACATTTCTTTTACCAGCCACTCTCCCTGCTGTTTATTGGACTTACAATTGGAGAAAGAAGACAACCCAAGCCAAGGAAACCACAAAGGAAGAAGAGCAGCAAGTAGCAGAGCAACGACTACTGTACAAGAACAACACAGTGTAGTTAGATGTGTATTCTGGTGGCTATGCCAGATGGCAAGTGATGTAGTATGCCAGGAGTGGATGGTGGGCAAAATGTTCTTTTCTCAAAGGACCTGTGTGTCTGGCTTCCACAAAACAGGGAAGCATGCATGATGCCACAAGATATGGCAACCACTTCCAATGATGCATGTACACTGATGCAAAATAATGGTTGATTTGACATGTGCGAACAGAAGATGCAGTGCCTGCTATAATTAAAATTCCCTTTACTACAGTAAAGGACCATTTGCCATGGCCTGCCAGAAATGGCTTACCTATTCAAAAACTGATAGACAGCTGCACTGCATGCCAGGTTTCCAACTGTTTTGTGCTGAATGGCGCTACTAAGTAAACTACCGAAAATGAAAATTAATGTTAGATTCCAGCGACACTGACTACTAATTTTCAACATTTTTTTATTTTAAAATTTAAGGAATTCGATTCTTAGGTGCAAAAATAAAATTTGTCTTTTAACTCCTTTAACTGACCGCTGGAGCCAGAGTGCTTGGTTCTCCGCTGGTGTTAGCACTGGTCAGTGCTAGAGGGCCGCCGCAGTATTGAGCGAGACGGCGGATGAGACGATCATCAGGCACTCGCACCCCAACCGTGTCCTTTCCAGGATTGAGCTCATGATTAAGCGAGGAACGACGAGGCAGTATTACAGTGACGGGTCCAGGAAGTAGTGCGTGAAGCACGGGTAGAGCGCTGGTGCTGTAGTCAGCCCACCTGTTATGGAGAAGTCACCACATATTGAGAAAAGCCAACTACTGCTGTCAGTTGTTAGAGGTTAGCCAGGCGTCGATCGCCTAAACATACTTGTCGATTTCGCCTACATCTCCGACACAAATTGCTATGGGCTTTCCCTCGTCTCGCCTCTTTATTTTGTATAGCTGCCGCACACCAGATGTATTCTGCGCAAGAGCGGCTACACCATAAACCGTATCTGTTGGGACGGCCACTACTCCTCCTCGTTCCAACTGCTCCTTTGCTCGATCCAAAATTTCCTCCTCTCTTACCTCTGCAAGTGAGACGAGTTTATCCATTTTGGACGAGCAGGCAATAGCTCTTGCTGCTCTGATAGGAAACAGCCCAAGAAGATTCAAGCTTCTTTTCCAAAGCATTCAAACATTCAAACATCAATGCATGACAAAGTAACTCTACAGGCGATCTGAAGCTTGCTTCAAAGTTATTACGTCTTCGTTTGCAATCATTGGATGACCGCAAACGCAAACACCGCAAACCGCATTGACTGCGCTTTAGCAAGCGTTGCAGGCTGTTTATGCAACTGCGAACTTCACCAGGTTGACGCACTACGCTGCAAGGAACTTGCGTTTCATTGCGCAATCGATTTCCAATGACAACTGCAGAAATTAAGGAGGTTGCCCACGAATAGGGTCAAAGAACAGAAATCGATTACCGGTATCCGCCCTAACACTTCAGCTGAAATAGTAGTGTCAAGCAGGCTATATTTCAAACTTTTTGGTCACTGAAAAATGGCAGTAGTTCAGCAACTTCAACCAAGGTTCCTCGCGATTAATGGTGAACAAATTAAAGCATAAGGAACCCACACTAGTACATTGTACATGCACATGTTTTTGCACTGTTAGACTTTACTTGCCAAATTAAAGACGGAAATGTTCAAATTTGAAGACAATGTGATCAAAGACTAGGGTCTTTTCTTCCTTCCGTTTTGCAAATGTACTGTGGAACTCTTTGCCAGCCTTCCCCAGTCATTTCTTGTATGTCAGTCTAGTTCTTTTCTTCAAGTTCCACTGAGTTTCGATTCTCACTTTTTCTTATGATAATTATACTCTCTGGGTCTAGCATGGCTTTCCATTAATGTGCTTAAAGGCGAAGTTTTACATTAGCTGTTAGCTATCTGGCAATCCTTTTAAAATATATACAATAGCAATAATAAGTGAGTTTGGATTTTTCTTTCCCCTATCAGTTTTATGTGTAAAATGAGTGCAACTGATGCTTTCATCTTTTAGGGTGGTTTCCCCTTATTGGGCCCTCAAATAGGCTCCTGTTGCAACCACCCCACTGAGTTACAAAAAATAATTACAGTGTGAGAATACCAGCATGTTGAACAGGCTCTGTACAGTCACGGCTTGACCACTACAGTATCCTCTGCATACATTGAAGTTTTGAGAATGGAATGTGCGTTGGTATGTGTGGGGCAATTAAATCACTACTACAGGGCAAAACTGAACTGAAGAAATTAGCAGAAACTGAATTCTGCCCCAGACATAACATCATCAGGACAAGCCCCGCTATGAATATCGGTTTTTAATACCATACACTGATTCTCTTTTTCAAGATTTGAGAAGGCCCACCATTATCCCCATACTAACTAACCTTCTGCCCCCTTCAGTCTATACTACAACACCTATACTCTGATAGATATAACCTATATGGAAGACTATCTACTCTGCTCCCACGCTTCCAAAAGGAAGTACTTGTCAAGTGTTCTTCCATGAGTAGTCACTCTGTTGGATGACATGGCTACTGGCCACAGTGACACTCATTGGATGTGAACTCCTGAATCTATGGTACCGTAGTATTTGCTTAAAACACACCTACTAAGGAAAACATTTCTGAATATTTGGATGATCATCACTGCAGGCTCCCGAGTCTTTTTCTCTTTGCCTTTCAAGTCATCTCTTCAAATTCCTCTCACTTCCTATATCCTATTCTTCTTCTCTGCATGTTTTATATGTTATTTCCTTTAAGGCAAGTGGCTTGATGAATGTTGTGTCACTCAGTTTTTCCACAATCCTGCAGAAATAAATTATATACCTGCAATACAATACAATACAACGCAATGTTATACAAAACCGCTGATACAATACAATACCTACAATACAATACAATGTGATACAAAACATACAATACAATTAATAGCTACAATACTTACAATACAATACAACATACTGATACAAAACAATACACCACCCTAGCATACAATACAATACATATGATATAATACAACACAACATAATACAATACAATACTACACACTACACTACAATACAATACAATACAACACAATACAATACAATACAACACAACACAATGCAATACAATACAAAACAACACAATACAATACAACACAACACAACACAATACAATACAACACAATACAATACAACACAACGCAATACAATACAACACAATACAATGCAATACAGTACAAAACAACACATACAATACAACACAACACAATACAATGCAACACAACACAACACAATGCAATACAATAGATCTACAATGCACTATAATACAATACAATACAATGCAAAAACACTTTACTAGCCCGGCAAACTAAGATTGATATGCTATCTCTAGATCTAACAGACTCAGAAGCAACTTTTGCAGTTGGGATAACCAGCACCTGAGGACGATGATGATACCTGTGCTGGTTTCCATGCATGTCCAATGAAGCGGCTACAGTATATCTGCACAAAGCCCTTTGTATCTGACGTCGACCCTTCACTGACGTTCAAGTGGCACCGTGACCTACATGGAATTCAGTTTTAACCTTCACTTTTGATTTAGTTAAACCCCTGCTTATGGGCTGTATGCATCAAACAAATGTGTGAAGTGATGAGGACTTGCCTTCTTAGACAGTGCTTTTACACGTCTTGGCTGGACACTGAAAAATCCACTGGAAACCGACAATGAAATTTTATATGGATTATAAACAAATCATCCCCTCTTTTTTTACCGGCTGTAGCACACAGCGGACTCGAACTGATCCTGCGGCGACCCAGCGCCTAGCCGAATGAAAATCATTGTGACGATCCTAACCGCTCGACCAAACCGCCAGCTCAAAAAACTGGCTTCATGGCCATATGGCGCGCTTTGTGACTTTCCCTCGACACAATCCGATATCCACTGCGCGAGACGCTACGAAGTGACTACGATGTTTGTAGCCTACCGACGCAACGACCTGAGCTAGGCCCAGGAATTATTATGAATTTATAATAACATCGAAAGAGATTTCTTGCCGGGAGAATCATAAACAAATCATTTTCTCTTTTTACCGGCTGTACTACTGAGCGCACAGCGGAGTCGAACCTGTGGCGACCCAGCGCCTAGCCGAATGAAAATCATGCATATGATCTTAACCGCTCTATGATTCTCCCGGCAAGAATTCTCTTTCGATGTTATTATACTAAATCCTAGTATATAGGCCTAGCTCAGGTCGTTGCGTCGGTAGGCTACAACATTGTGGTCGCTTCGTAGCGTCTCGCGCAGTGGATATCAGATCGTGTTGAGCGAAAGTCACGAAGCTCGCCATGAAGCCATCTTTTTCGAGCTGACGGATTGGTCGAGCGGTTAAGATCGTGATTTTCATTCATTCGGCTAGGCACTGGGTCGCCGCAGGTTCGAGTCCGTTGTGCGCTACAGCCCTAGGTTAAAAAGAGAAAATGATATGTTTGGGATTCTCCCGGCAAGAACTCTCTTTCGATATGTGGGTTATATTATATTCGTGAAGTTGCGACTTGGTGAGTAGATCTACGCACATGCCCCACCCCTACCGCCACCCCTCAGACCCAGCCTGGACCCCTCAGCCCCAACCTTCACCCCCGGCCCGCGGGCTGTACTAGTACTGAGCCTGGGGGCGCTTTAATAGCTGCGTTTCCGCTGACTCTCACGCAGGGAGCGTCGGCGACCCGAATCGCACTCAGCTGGCAGCTCAATTCTTTCCAGACTTCTTGTTGAGTATTCGGGGATCTACAAAACCAATATGTGGGTTTTTTTCATTATTTTGTCTGGTTGGTTGTTTTTCTGTTCAGCATGGTTTCATGCTCCGTTGGCCAAAGGGACAATCTGAATAATCCAGAAGTCCGCATTAGATTCATCTATGTCATGATCACAAGCAGAGAAATCAGAAAGCGGCCGTTATGGTGGAGGGACGAAGCGGATGAAAAGGCTTTCTCGCAAGCTTTAGAAAAATCATTGCGGATCGCCCGGTCACTACTTTCCCTGCGTATCTCATTGAAGTGAATCTGTGTTAACGTTTCGCAGGGTTCAGCAAACCGCGGCTCTATGACTCATTGGACCATACGTATAATATTATGATCATGGTGGTCTGCTGTATCCATTGAAGACTCTGTTGTAACAGTCTCTTTTGTTAATTCACTGGCGATACGGGCAACTTCCTAAATGCAATGCCAACCACCTGGACCACTGGTCCATTAATTTTACTGTTGTCGTTTTCTCTTTATGCAACGACTGTTTTTTTTTACCCTCCCTCATTGATCTTAGCGGAAATGGGTGATGAGAAACAAAATTAATTAAAATGCATTGGCCTTACCCTCTTGCCAGTGGATACTGGATAGCCAGTTTGAGGGGACTTGACATAATCAGAAATAAAAATAGGATAGAAAAACAGTCAGTGGAAGGACACGGGGACGAGATTAATATTGGTGGGAGTAATGTCTATGGCCAGTGTGCATCAGTGATGTCTGTGGCTAGTGTACATCAGTGCAGTGAACAGGAGAAACTTGAAATTAAAACCTAGGACATGAGGAATGGAACAGCGTCAGTGAAAGTGAAGGAGAGGCGCAAGTTCTTACTTTCAATTGTTTTTAAAGGAGAGTGCTGCTTTGCCTTAAGGGGCACTGGATCCCTCACAGAGGATGACCCGCCACCGTTTCTCTGATTTTTGCTGAAAGTGGCCCGGAAAGCCTTGAACATTCCGCCATATGTATAATTTTGCCCCATTTCCGAAGTTTCCGCAAGTTGGAGAAATTTCAGGAGGGTGGCACCCAAGGATCTGAAGCCGAGACTGCAAGAGCGGGATTTCAAATGCTGTTTTCTCAAAACAAGACATCTCCAACTTCAACTCCTCATAGCCCGGCTGAATCCGGTGATCTTCCACTGGATTGGTCCTCAACTACAGAGCTAAAAAAAGTTTTAAGGGCCTACGGATAATAATTTTTTTTCTCCTGAAGTTATTCTCAGTGATTACACGCTTGACTGATTAGCCATAAACGACAATTCTTTCAACATCTCATTTTGCAGGTTTAAAATGGATGGAACAAAACTGGAACACCGTCTTCTTCAACATCCTTTCCAAAGGCAACTGCCAAAATCTTAGGCTTTCATTATATCAAACAAAGCCACCGTCATGACCAAGTTAAACTTTTTCTCCGCCATTTTTTCTTTTTACCATTGCTCAGTTATACAGGGAGGTTTCATTATTCGGCTTTTAGATTTTACATGCTTGATGAAAGTTCTTTCAATGAGTAGATACAAGTAATTGCAAGAACAGAGTAGTTATGAAGATAAGCCGAGGGGCATAGCGCCCCTTGATATATTATAGGAGGGCAGTCGAAAACTGTGTGTAGGCTACGACCGAAAATTTCACTCGGAAGCGAGATACACGAGTTTTTTTACGTGTAGTCTACTGGTATATTCGACTCTACATGTAGGCCTACATCACTCCACATGTACTAGTAAATACATCATGGTATATCATGGTATACATGTGCATGCGTTGGCGTAGAAATCATGTGCGGTTAGTATTCAGCTCGGTTTTGAGGTCCGGGCCGGGATTGAATGAGGGGATCTTCGCGGAAATTCCGTGAAATTAGCTTGGTTGGTCAACATTTGCTTCGTGGTGTCTTGGAGCTGTTGCGGAAGAACGGGCTGCTCGTCTGTTGTTACCACTTTCGCTAGTAAAGAGTGCGTGATGAACGAATAGCCAGTCCTAACAAGCACCTAGAGTTCGTCTAGTCGAGGAACAGACCCCGCTTAGCGAGCTCAGGCTGTTGTTTGTCCTATGCATTCGTACTGTATATAAACAACCAGTAACTACCGCATCTGGTGGCAAGCACTTCGTCTTCTGTCACTAGCGGCTACCGTCGGAAAGAAAAAATCCACCTCCGCTGTGTTCTGTACGCTGTGACCGCAATGAGTTCCGAGAAAGCACAACGCTATCAATCCCTGGAAGACCCCACTTCCAGTAGCAGTGGCAGAAAGGTCTGTGCCTAACTTTTGTAATTGTACGAACTTCGTACTCGCTTGATTTGTTGATGAATCGGGTGTATATACATGGGGGGGGGTTGTAGCCCTGGCTGATCGGCCATTTCCTACAGGCTTGTTCATAGCCGGCTCAGTACCGGTAGAGTTGTCTTGAAGCGACGCAGACCGTCAATCATGGCCTGCTGTAACGATCAGTTATGCGTGAACATGACTATGCTAACGTCCATTTATTGAGTAAGATGTGTGCATAAACTTATAGCTTACTTAATGGCCTATCAATGAGTTATCATCCACATCATTCGGTGATAGCGGTCCTGTACTCATGATCAGTGATTCACTGCAACGCTTTCTATTAGTATCTCGGCTGGTTGTAGTACTTGTAAATACAGAGTAAAAAAAAAAACGCCAGCACAATACTGTAAAACGAGTTTTGTTTGTAAGCAAGCTAATTACGTAAAATTTGAAATAAAATCTGAAAATTTACTAAGTTATCTTGCTTACTGAAATTTATCGAGCCATAAGCATCGAATTGTACACTGACATCTGTACTATGCCAACATTCAGTACTCACAGAGTTTACAAAAAAAATTGTGTATGAAAGGTTTGCGTCAGAAATTTATGAAATTACTTGCTTACGAACAAATCTTGTTTTACAGTAGTTCCTGTTGAACAGGGGATTATGCATACATCACGGTGATTAATGGCAAGGTGCCTGTGCTGGTGATAGAGCAACTTGACTACACTTTGGAGGTGTGAGGGCTCCATTTGCCAAGGGTTTGTTGGGTGTGAGTCCATGTGTATGTACAGTGTGTTTGAGTGTGTGTGTGTATGTGTGTGTGTGTGTGTGTGTGTGTGTGTGTGAATTTGAAAAGAAAGGTGTAAGCAACAGAGCACATCTCACACGCAAAAGGACAATAAGCAAAATGAAACTTACAACAGCAGCAATTGGCCCGTTGTGTGTGTGATGCCTTCTGTGTCCTTTTGTATAAGTGTCTATTTTCATAAAATTCGGTTTCCAGTGCTTTCATGAGTTTTTTATTTTCGTAATTTTTGGCGATGAAGTCAGTCTATCATAATTACTGGTGCATGTGGCAATGCTCTGGGGACGTGGGAAAACCTGTGAAAGAGGTCCATACTGGTCCATGGTAAGGTAAGGTAAATGCACATCTTTTACATTCGCCAGTAGCACATTTTTGTTTGTTGAGGGCTTTTGCATGGCCTTACCTGGCAGGGCACTAAATAAGGCCTTCAAGGGCTAAATGTGCACACCCCTTGTTGTCCTTGTCAGGTCACTAGGAAATGGAGAGGGCTCCCATCCCATTAAAAGTTAGTCTGATGTCCGTGTCTCTGACCCCAATGCTCCATGCTAGAAGGCTAGAACATGTAGCACGTAGCAGTGTATCTCCAAGCTCCAAGTGTTATGTACATCATGATACACATCTTGTGATAGCATTGATACACCGGTGTAGATCTACATAACATCAAAAACACCTGCACATGAGGCCTACTTCATTGTGACAATGACTCAAAAGCAAGCAAGGAATCATGCATGTGCATACATCGCGGTGATCAGTTTGGAGTGGTAATAGAGCAATGCATACTAAAGCCTGTGAGTGCTCCATGCGCACCCCCTTTAAGTAATGCAGGTTGTACAGTGGATGGTGTATACGTGATATATCTATCATGTAGCATAATGCCGTGCACGAGACAATCCAAGTCTCTACAGCCAAAAGTACACCCTATACAATAAATCTAACAAAACGTTCCCAGAAGGGGAAACATTTGCCAATATCTCTGGAAGGGTCCTTTCTTTCATTGCTGTCGATGCTGTGTGGGCAAATAGCATAAACCTATTAAAATGTGCAAGAGAATTGTGGACAATTTGAGAAATTTTTGTTTAGGTATTGCGTACTTGCTTTCAAACATTTATCATTGGGAAGAACGTTGGCATGTTCTTGCAGGGGATTTCTTTTGGAGAGGAGTCTTCAAGATTGCAGAAAGTTCCTGTCATTTTGTTGGCTGTGGCTTTGCTGACCATTGTTGGTTTGGCAATCTATATTGGTGTCAAGAAGGAGAACTCCAGCTCCACCAGCAAGACGAATGTCTGCCAGAGCCAGGCATGCATTGGATTGGCTGGCGAAATTATCAGGAAGCTGAACACAAGTGTTGACCCATGCACAGATTTCTATGAGTATGCTTGCGGAAGCTGGATCGCAGACACCATTCGACCAGATTATGTTGGCAGGCTTAGTTCATTCAGTTCCTTGTCCACGCTTAACCACGAAAGGCTTCGAAATGAGCTTGTAAGTACACCAGTGAGCACAGACAGTGCTGTGGGTAAGGCTAGCCAGTTTTATGCAACTTGCATGGACACCACCAGTCTTCACAATGCTACCAACAAGCTTCTACAGGACCTGGTAAACGATCTTGGTGGGTGGAATGCTCAGGATCAAGATGTGACGACAGTACTCATCAAAGCCATCACCAAATATGCTGGCTTTCCGCTCTTTAGTGTCTTTGTCGCTCGGGATCAGAAGAACACATCACGATATTTGTATCATGTAAGTCACGCTCTTTGTGAGCAGTTAGCCACTTCTGTTATTGCGAAGACAGAAAGTTGAAAGGTACTGGTAAAGTGCTGGCCAGAGGCCAATGCTCTGGAGAAGGATTTTGAGGGTCAGAGAAAAGGCAGATGTCAAACATACTTTGAAAGAAAAAAGCATTTGAGGTGTTGGGATGTAAGCTGTTGAAATCATTGATGACAAAATGCTCCACTAAGAACCAACCTGTCTTTGTTTTACAGATGATGTACTAGTAGCTCTGCCAACAGCAGTTGCCACATTGCACATACGAGTAATAGCATGCACTGCTACAGGGAGGATCTTAAAAAGAAATGCACTAAGTTGCGTTTTATGCCTCATGGAGTATGACTTTTGGCGATCGAAAAATTCTACTCTAATGTTGTGACTGTCATGCTGAAAAATGACAGTTCAACAAGAAAAATAGTTCTAAGGCATTAATTAAACTGCAACAATAAACGGGAATTGGACAATGTCACGTCAAAACATTATTGTTTGCAACATTCATGTGTCAATGACAGTCTTCCATGTTTCAAGTTCACCTAAGAAAAAAAACAGTGTTGCAGACATCCCCGGCGTGCATGCGTGTGCTGCTGACGTGGCATTGTGCAATCACGTGACACTGAAATTAAGGTGTATGCATACAGGAAATGTAATGTCATGGAGTAATTGTGATAGTCACAACATCTAATGACAAGATTTTTCGATAGCATTGGCATATTGTTATACTAGTTTTGTCAATTGTCAATTGTCCCCTGGCCTATTGAGGTCATTGTATCACAGACACACTCAAAGAATCGGATCAACCCACAACATTCTAGTAACCCAAAGTCGGATTCCTTCAAGGCTTGCATACAACAGCTCTGTGCATGGCAACAGGGTGTCTGAGAAAAGCTAAGAACTGAAAAGTCTCCACTGTGAAATGTAGCAGGTTACTGGGTCATCTGTAGTAGACGATGGTGTGCTTAGATTGGAACAATGACAGAGCAGTATCCACAGAAAATCAGCAGTGCCAGCAAATTTTGGGACTGTGTGTTTCGGACAGGTACCCCATGTACAGAAAGCGCCAGGTACTTTGTGTAGACTTAGATGAGAGCCTATGCACAATTTGAACAGAGGTTACACATGCATTACATGCTGATGTAGGTACGGTGCTAAAACATTTCTTCTTTGTAGCTAGCTGATTGGGTGTTTGTCCTAGCTGCGTACCTTCATTGTTTCCCCAGACGTTTTATATGCTGTAATCTTGCCTGGAGTAATTGGTATGCCATATCTTTTTTTCTGTGTCTCTGGCTTGTGAGGGGATAGTGTTTAAGGCTGGAATTTTCACTACCACAACGGGGCTGGGATTGTTTTGATGACCAAGAAAAAATCTCTGGCAACTAAATAAAATTCAGTTACTCTGTTACTGCAGCAGCTGTCACAAGAATATTTGTTCACTCCATTCAAGAGTCAAAACAGTAGTAACATACACACACTCATTAGCTGCTTTTTTGAATGACCTTATTGTCTGCTAACAAATGCATTGGATTCCACATCTGACCGCATGTATGTGTGTATTCCATTTACTGGCTTGTGTGTCATTCAAGATTAACCAAGGAGGCACAGGTATGGCTACCTTGTACTACACTTCAAATTCCAGTGATGCTTTGAAGGTAAGCCACGTTCTGTTACATAACCGCTATACATGGGAATGATTGGCGCAGTCTCAATTAGTTGCTGATGATCTTAATTGAGAGAGAAAACAAAATCTCAGAAGTGTCTGCAATTACTTGATTGAATAGTTGCAGGAGTAGTTCATTCGAACATTTCCCTCTGTATTTTGCCTTTGTGCAGTACCGGACAGCCTACAAAAAACTCCTCACTGCATCACTGAAGCTTTTTGAAGTAGCAACTGAGGTTGCAGATGATATTTATGACATAGAGTTCCAGTTGGCCAATGTAAGTACTGTCCTGTGTCTGTACGTACATACACATACTCACAGACTTGCAGATCTATTACACATGCACACCACTACAGTATTTCTGAAGAATCACAAACTGGTCTGTATGTAAAATCCACAACTTCATTGTGACATTGCTTAGGTCAGCGCTGATATTGTGGCCTTACGCGATCCGAATGCGACCTACAACAAAATGGCCATCTCACAACTGAATGCCACTTATGCACATGTGAGTGGATATCGTGTTGGTCGTAAGCATCAGGACTGAGAAACACTTCAGTTTGTTTTTGCCTTCAATTTAATGTGGATCAATATGGCAAATAGAATCCACAAGTGTTTTTCTTTGGAATTTTTTTTGAACTGTATGTGCAAAGTTTAACACTACAGACAGAGATAATTATTGTACTCATCTATTAATATTAAGTGGTGTAGGAATGTACCCATATATGTATACTGGAGATGAGTATACCGCTTTAATACTTGTCTATGCTTACTTGCACAGTGTACATAACACATGGTGTGCTACATACCAACAAAGGATAGACCAAACAGAACAGAAAGGGATACAGCTGGGGAGTATGCTAATGCTAGAATTTACAGTATAGTCAAAGGCTATTCATTGGCTCTTTGGACTGGGACTGCCAGTATTATAAACACTGGCTACACTGAGGCCGCTTGCTCATGCTTGTGCTCTTCATTTGAGCTTCAGGCAGCTTTAGAAAGGCAGTGGCTATCTTTTTCCATTTTCAGAAAAGAGAAAGGAATGTGCAAAGTGTGAAGACATTTAATTAAGGGGTCATCTCAAAAGTTCACACTCCAATTCTAGACGAAACATCTTTCGTTTGGCAGGGTAGGGGTTTGGCTCTCATTCGCAGTGTGATTGGCAAAGAGAAAAAAAAGAGTGACAACCAGTACACAGTTGTTAGAAGTACAACTGTTTGCAGCTTACTTTGTATCAGCGCTGGCCCTGCCATGGCAAAGTACAACTGTTTGCAGCTTACTTTGTATCAGCACTGGCCCTGCCATGGCGAAGTACAACTGTTTGCAGCTTACTTTGTATCAGCGCTGGCTCTGCCATGGCAAGAATCACATACTTTCTTTATGTGAATTGCAGGGCTGCAGGGCCCCGCACTGGTGCAAAGTAACCTGCAGCTGTAGTATGTATGTATGCGTAACCGTATGTGGAATGCTCATCGCAGTGTGTCGTGTGATGTGGCTGTGGGCGACAACTCTACAACTGCACCCTAGCCTACACTTGTGGTCACAGTCATTCGACCAAGCATGAAAGGAAGTTGCAACAGTGTGTGGTGCATACAATGTAGTGGAAATGCATGAAAATGGCGGAAACAAACAAAATTCCATGTCTTGTTGTTCGCTGCATGCGTAGACTGAGCAAGAGCGCGATAATGATGGAGAAGGACTCTGAGAGGCATCTTTGTCACTAGACCACGTTTTTTGGAGGCTGTGTTTCAAGTACACATTTGATATCTTATTACAATCCATCTTGCTTGTACAGTTTGGGCTTCTTCCAATCACACTTTGTTTGAAGAAGCAGGGTATGGGTTTTTTGCCTATATGAAAAAGGTTTCGTCTAGAATTAGAGTGTGAACTTTTGAGATGACCCCGAAGAACTCTTCATCTGTGTGATTGAATGTAGTAGTTTTACTGGGTGGTCCTTCCCTTAGTCGTATCTGTTGTGTCGGATAGGTTGGGACAAGCTAATTCATTTCAGATGCTTGCTTAAGGTTTTCTCAATTACAAGGGAATTGGGCTTAATTGGTAATGTCACTTTGTGCCAACTCTTATTGTCTGTATGCTATCTGTAGATCAACTGGCTGTCATTGCTGAGAGGTCTCCTCCCTGATAGTCTTTCTCCAAGTGTCACAATAACGGAGAGCACGGAAGTTATTGTCCAGCATCTGCAATTTCTGGAAGGCATTTCTGAGCTGCTAGCAGAGCGAAAGAAAGAGTATGTTAAGGATGTTTTGAATACGTATAAAGATGTGAAAAGTGACTCAAATAGGACTGAACTTGCATGTGGAACTGATAATGCAAGTTTTGGCGAAAATTTGGTGACTCAAAAATGATCCTAGGCCAGCAAGCGTGATTATGCCGTGGTGGTCTGCTTACTGTCTTTCACAAGCTTGAGCAATGAGATGTGTGTGATCAAAATGTTTATATTGGTTGTGATATGGCATGTGGAGTTCAATGATCTCTGTTAATGTGGCCGAGAATGAAACTCAGGTGTTTACATTAATTCCATTGTTCCTTTGCTTGCACTTTCAACACTAAACAGGCCATTTCCTGTGGGATGACTCATTAAATTAGGAAAGCAATGCCTGTGGTCAATTTGCTGATTTAGGCAGGGATGGTTTTAACTATAATTTGGGTTAGTAGGTGAAAAGGTAATTTATCTGGTTTGATGTATTGGATGTCTCAGGGCAATCACCAACTACATGATCTGGCAAACCATCCGGCCTCTCTTGCTGGACCTTGATAGTGCATTCCAGGGAGTGTACAACACGTTTAGGCTTGAGACATCAAACACTCAACCAACACCACGGTCACAGTATTGCGTGGCCAGAACTGACAACTGCATGGGCTATGCTACAGGCAGACTGTTTGTGGACAAGTACTTTTCTGCTGATACACGTAATGAGGTACAGTGCTTGGTGTGTACATGTGTGTCAGTTTGAAAAGAAAGGTGTAAGCAACAGAGCACAACCCAGACACATAAAGACAAGAAGCAAAACGGAGATTACAACAATAGCAATGGTCCATTCATCAGTCGATCACTGCCAGTCCGTACAGAAACCCGAGGAGAGAGAAAAACCTACAACACTAGTACAAGACTAAGCCCAAACTGTTTCAGGACCTAATTGGGTGTGTCCTTGGCTCAGGACTTTCCTCTTTGACATAAACGTCATTTGTCTTGGCATAGGCAGTGAAATTTTGCTTTTTACTCTCAGCTATATCCAGCACTGGCATTTGTTGTAATGGTATTAATTGTCCTTGTTCTTTACCACTGTTTGGCAATTCTGACATTTTCTCTTTTTTTTGCTAGGCTGACTTCCTTGTGAAGGAGATAAAGACATCGTTTAAGAGAAACCTACAACTGGTCAAGTGGATGGATAAACCAACACGAGAAAAGGCAGCAGCAAAAGTGAGCTGCATCAGTAGTTGTTGATGCTGTTGTACATAACTACACCAGGGCTTGGTTAAAGTTTGTGGTGCAGTGTGCAAAAGAGATAAGGGGAAGAGAGTGATTACTTGATGGAGAGTTGAATGTAGGACAGGGGGCAATCACTGGTTGTACAAACATCATAATCAGCTAACAATGGAGGATTTTGCCAACTTGATGATTAAATTGCAAACAAAGATCAGCTCTTCTGGCTGAGTAAAAGTATTATCAAGGCTGTTACCCACACTTGTCAGTGAAGTAATAGAGTTCTGATTGATCTGAGTTGATTCTTGTGTTTAGGTTGATGCAGTGGTTGACCTTGTTGGTTATCCAAATTTTCTCAAGAATGACACTCAACTCAATGCCAGATATAAAAAGGTATGAAGAAGGAAGATTGCTCTCTGTTGTGTGTCTTATGAGAAAACAGGCCACAATAACACTCTGAACACAACTGTTTCAAATAGTAGAGAATTTTTTCAGTAAATTCAGTGAGGCACTTCAGACACATGCAGGCATGCACTGAGCGTTAACGAAATAGGCAGGCAAGCGGCTTGTGCTGGTGTCACTTGAGGAAAAACATATCATGGTACTTTCAAGAGGTAGGTAACTTACAATGGCTCTCTTTTAGATCATGAAAATGACCAAGTCATGCAAACAAGTACTTTCATAAAGGGTGAAATTTTTTACACATGAGCTTTACTTTGTTTCATTCATTGTTCATGCTGGCAAGTATACTTTACCAATGTCAAAGTAACTGAGCAATATTGACGTGGTAAACATCTAACTTATGGACGTACTCATTTTACTAATGTCAGTGTGTGTCTAGGCTGCAAGGGTTCTTATGATGACTGTGTTGCATGTTTGCATGGATGCAGGTTTGTGAGTCCCTGCAGTTTATCTAACAGTAACTGTTGGTCATACGGACAGAGGACCAAAGGGACAGGGAGGCTCAGGGAGAGAGGGAGAGCCTGAGGATCAGAAAGAGGGGGAAGAGGGAGACAGAGAGAGAGAGAGGAGAGAAAGAAGCTAGGACAAAAAATAAATAAATAAATATGGAATCAAACTGCTCTTCCTTGTGTTTCTGTATGCAGTTATCTGTGACCACAACTTGTCACGTCTGCAATGCTTACAATGCACGTGCTCTGATTGGAGAGCATCAGCGCAGCATGCTGTTCGATGTACCGATTCACGAGTAAGTGTTTTATCTACAGCAGCATATGTGTATGTTTCATTTGTGGCGCATAAACCAAGTGTGCTGGACATGTAGTAGAGACAGTGTCTTTCATTTTGCATTCTTTGATGTTCTTTCTGGGATTTTTTTTGAGAATCTTTCAAAGTGCAATCAAGCGCACTCATTTTTGCTTTCAGATTTGAGATGACGGCAGACACGGTGAATGCGTATTATGAACCCCCAGAAAACATCATTGGTGAGATGCAGGAACAGTTTGTTCTGCCTTGTGCATGTCGACTCTACAACAATTATCTTTCTTTGACTTCTTTACCGGCACGGTTAGAATACAGTTACCATGAGTTTACTTACCTAGGAAACACATTTAAGTTTATACCCTTCATGTATTATGATGCGGTACTTTGGCTATAAGGACCTGAACAGCGGTGAATGTGAAAGGCCAGTCATCTCTATGCCACATAGTACGATGTTGACCTCAGGTGTATACAGATATCCAGTCAAGGGTTTGTTGCTCCAGTATGGACTATGTTTGACAGTGAGATTTAGCAGTGATATACATGTTGCAATGCATGGCATTTATTGCAAACGTTTTCTTTTGGGGCTACACATTAAAAATGCACAAGGCAAACATTGATCTGCAAGCTCCCAAAAGGTTGAGTCATGACATTTTGGATTACCTGGCTCTCCTTCTGATATGAGACACCATGTCATATTTAGTTGGTGGGGTGTGAGTTAACCTGTCAGGTAAATGCACAGTGTTGATTTCTGCATGGATGTGGGCTGCAACAAATTGTCTAATATCACCCAGGCTTGTTAAGTTCTTATGTCGTTTCTTTCATGAAAAGTTTAAAACATTCAGCAAAGTCTTTTTGTCTTCACTATGATACTGGGCATCAATGGTGCTTGTGTTCCTCTTTTGCTGTCTTTCTGAAAGTGAAACCAAAAGAATGTTAATCATTGCTGTGTGGTTTTTCCATAGTCTTCCCTGCTGGAATTCTTCAGCCACCTTTTTATGAAAAAGATGGACCAAAGTAAGTATCACATCACCAGGCATTAAAGGATTTTTTTGGCTATTAAAGAGTACCAAATTAAAGTTTTCGTCTGCCATTTTTCTTTTTACCATAACTCAGCCATACAGGGAGATACCATCATGCAGTTTTCAGATTTTACATCCTTAATGAAAGTTCTTTCAATGTCTAGATGCCAGTAAATGGAAGAACAGAGTACTATGTTGCAAAGATAAGCTGAGGGGTAAAGTGCCTCTTGAGCTTCGCTGAGGCATTTGTGTCTATTAGGGATAGTCAGGTGGTGTCCCTTTTGTGTCTTCATAGGGCTCTAAACTATGGTGGAATTGGTTCAGTGGTTGGTCACGAATTGACACATGGCTTTGATGACAAAGGTAATGCAACCATTCTACTGTGCAATTGACCTGACTAGTAATATGAGTCACTTTGTAACAGCTGTCCTTGGTACAGAAGATTTGACCACTTTGCTACCAAGTCTTTTGTTGCAGCCTTTTCTAGCATTGACTGAGCAAGTGTTACAAACGCACCTCCCTAAGCAGCTTCTCCACTCTGTATTTGTTTTCAGGCAGTCAGTTTGACAAAAATGGCAACTTGGAGATTTGGTGGACAACAAAGGCTCGCGAGAGTTTCAAGGAGCACACTGCATGTGTGAGCGCCCAGTACTCCCGATATGAGCTTTTTGGTGTACATGTAAGTGACTCAGACTGGCCACTGGGTACATAACAAGAGAGAGAGAGAGAGAGAGAGAGAGAGAGAGAGAGAGAGTTGGGCCAGCAGAGGAGAATGATAGAGAGAGATGACAAGGTTGAAGGGGAGGGAGGGGAGAAAAGAGAGAGAGAGAGATGAGAAAAGAGATGAGAGACAGAGGACAAGATCAAAGAAGAGAGAAACATAGAGAACGTAAGGGATGGTTGAATGGTAGAGCTTTACCAGGGCTATTACATGTGTAGTCCGATGAATGGTAGAGCTATACCAGGGCTATTACATGTGTAGTCCAAAGAATGGTAGAGCTATACCAGGGCTATTACATGTGTAGTCCAAAGCATCAGCCACAATATTGTGAGGACAGTGAGTGTAACATTTGCCTGAGTAAATTGTTTTATTATTTTTCATCTGTTTACAGGTGAATGGTAGCCAGACTCTTGGAGAGAACATTGCTGATCATGGAGGAATTAAGATGGCCTACAATGTGTGTCAATAAACTTTACTTGCAAGAGTTTTAAAGTGATTAATCTTTTTTTATCAGAAGACTAAAGCAACAATGCTGAGAATGCTGAAATTCAAGCAGTCTGTGCAATGTTCATTAGAATGAACTTGTGAAAATCGTTTAGAGTGACTGGGGGTAGAAGAGAAACTCCCAAGGCCAATGCTTCATAGAATGTAGGAGATGGTTAGGTTAGAGTCTACTGCAGGGCCAGGCAGATCACTGAGAGAAGAGGTGGAAGAGTAAATTGGACTTAAACTTGGTATGTGTGTGCACATATATGCATAGGAATTTGTGTATAGGTCTGTGCTGTTGTGTTGTCATGACTACAGGCATTCCAACGTTGGCAGCAAGCACATGGCGACCAAACTCTGCCATCTGGAAGTCTTGATTTTAACAGTAACCAGCTGTTCTTTATTGCGTTCGCACAGGTAGGCCAACTGCACAAATCGCAGAGAGTTTAACTGCCTGCCATCTCAACCATATATATATATATATATATATATATATATCAAGAAATACGGAGACGAATATTAAATATTAAATATTAAATATTGAAAAGTCAAATGACACAAGTGAAGACAAAAAATTCAGGCCATTTCCGTGACCAGGAATCGAACCAGGAACCACTGCAGATCTAATGTGGAGCACTTTCGATTGAGCTACCAGGGTTTGGCACGACACCGGTGAGCCCACAACCCGAACTTTCAGAGTTGGCTCGCGACACTTGTGGATTCAAGTGAATTGTGGACAGCACAGAAGTTTGGGTTGGACTCACCGGTGTCGTGCCAAACCCCGATAGCTCAATCAAAAGAACTTCGCACTAGATCTGCGGTGGTCCCTGGTTCGATTCCTGGTCACGGAAATGGCCTGAATTTTTTGCCTTCACCTGTGTCATTTGACTTTTCAATATTTAATATTTAATATTTAATATATATAATGTACTAGCATTGCTACCCGTGCTTCGCACGGATCATTCAATGTGAATCGTGCACATGATAGCATAGTTACCCAATTATGAGGTCAGGATGACCGTCATAGGAAAGTGAACAGTCCTAGTGCAGTAAAGCGCTGCATTAATACCTGTCTGCATACGACCAGTCCTCGCGCCTGCGGCGCTCGGGCCCGCTCGTATTTGCCGCT
>JAOWAW010160623.1:0-20339 GCA_028565695.1 Nicola tetela | reverse complement strand
GTGTGTGTGTGTGTGTGTGTTAGCTACTTAAGAAATCCTAACCTTGCTCACCCTTCAAATATGCTTACAAAACATTCTGCTTAACTTTCAGTTATTTGGCCTCTGATTCAAGGCGAGCTTCACCAAAAAGACCAGAATCAGAAGCTTATATCTAATGGACAATTAGAAAAATGTGTGAAATTAGCTTGGATAAAAAATGGCAAAGCAGAGGAGATGATTTTTGCATGTAGACATGAGCTTGGTGTTTCTCATAATATGTACATTACATACTAGTAGCTAGGCAAGAAAAGTTGATAGTGGCACTTGTTGATTAGTTGAGAAAGTCATCATCATCATCAAGATTGACATTCTGGAGAAGGAAGAGCAGACAATGGCCATGAGGATTCTTCATGTTCTACTGCCAAACAGCCAACAGACTACAACACTTAAGAAATACTTACTGATGTGTCGACATCTCCTAAATCACCAAGATCATCATCCAGATCAAAATCATCCTGTTAGAAAATAAACAAACGGCAAAGGCATGATGAGAATGAGCAGTGAACAGCAATGGCATGATCAACTATAAGAAATAGCCCATTAGCATGTTGATGCAGCAGCAGATAAAAGGATAAGTGTACAGGTAAAATTTTCAAAATAAATCTACAGATTACACACACAATGTAGTGTCTACATTCAAATAAATCTACAGATTACACACACAATGTAGTGTCTACATTCAAATAAATCTATAGATTACACGAACATCTTAGTGTCCACATTTGATTAATTCAATAACTGATAATGATACATGATTAATTATCTGGTTTGATAAGCACATTAATTTTGTTGCCATTAGAATTGTTGCCAAATAATGCTCCTCAGTTAAAAGCTGAGGCCTTTAACTTCCTCAGAGTATTATTTGGTGATAATGCCTCAGGCCACAAAATCAATACACCAACACTGGGAAATAAAGAACACTTTGCTGAAAAATACTAGGTTGGAGATTGGGCAAAGATTTTCTCATAAATTTCATCATAAAGATGGCAGTTTTTTTGAGCTATCCACCTGAATTTTCTACAGATGTTGGTAGCATGAAGCGGCAAAAAAGTGTCTTAGATTTCTGAATTTCATTGCCATTCTCTGTGGATAGTTTCTCAAATTCACTTGAAATTTTCAACTTTGGGCCCTTCTAAGTCTACTTTGGAGCATGATTCAAAATTTCTGAGACACGCTTTTTTGCCGCTTCATGCCACCAACATCTGTAGAATATTTCAGGTGGATAGCTCAAAAAAACGCCAGATATGAAGCGTGCCCTTTGAAAAAATCGTAAAGTCCGCCATTTTGAGTTTGTTACATCATAACATTGGCCACGTGACTCATTATTCCACCAAACATTGCCTGTTGGTTTCCTTTTACATCAAGCTTTCAGAAAATATATACATTGTGCAGGTTGATTTGCCATCTTCATGATGAAATTCATGAGAAAAGACAAAACATACGCTATCACTGACAGACCATCCAGGACCACCTTAAGAACAATGGCAGGCTGGAAAATTGAGATGTTAGAAGAACATGATGAAGTAGACCTTACAAACAAGTGCCTTTAGCAGATTAAAACACATCTGACACATACATTTTCAGTACCATGTGAAATTTTACATACTGCAGGTAGTAATTGCTACTGGTATAGAGCTAAACCCACCAACAACACTTAAAGCAGCAGTGTCACACTAGTTGGTGATTTTTACCAAAATTTAAATGGTGCCAACTCACGTCATGGGCATGTTTATTCACACAATCTGACAGATGTAACTTGTGTATCTATGGTGAACAATGTAAAGAAAAAAAACAAAACAAACAAAAAAACAGAGACACTCATCTCAGATGTAGGCCAGCCTTGGGCAAGTCAGGGAGCTTGGAGCATGCTTGGGACAAGTACTACTACAACATGTAGTAGTAAAGAGTAACTTAGGTGTTGTTGTCATGACAGCTGCTACCATGTGTGATTCCAGCTTTGAGGTAGACTCTTCTCACTGCGAGGGTATGCCTTCTGGGCACTTACAGAGACGTCTGCAATCGCCCTGGTGGCTTGCTCTTGCTCAGGTCAATGTGTAAGGTAGGACAGCAAGAAGCATGGTTGTCTTTCTCAGACTGCAGGGCAGCAATGTTACAACCAGTGTGTTTGTGGGAAGAAGCGCCTTTGTAAAAACAAGGATATTGGTTGTCCTGCTCCAGCAATAATCTAAAGCTATGTGTGGATACTGGTCCTCCCAGAGGACAACAAGTGAATTGAGCAACAGTGAAACTGCAAGTTGCAGTGCTCGGAGGTTGAGAGTGCGAGGTTGTGGATCTGCTGTCATAGTGACCACAGGCGGGGAGATCAATGAAGAGGATGTTGGTCTGGGAGATGAAGATGCGATGTAGTTCATTGATGCGTAGAGAGAGGCACTTTGCCCTGGCCATGGCGCTGTGCCACCATCATAAGCAGAAATCCTGCAATCCCTTCTTTTCTGATTCGGACCAACTATGGCTGGTCTTCTGTGTACGAGACCAAGTCTGGTACTCATTGAACAAACTGCAAACCAACAAGCAAACGCAGTCAAGGGTAGACTGGCAAGCTACATGATTGGCCACATGTAGACAAAACCACACAAAGATCATGACATGACAGCCTGCCATTGAAGGTTTTCTATGGGCTGTTGATCATGTTGATCAATGGGGAGTAGATGAGGTCTATGCATAGTAAACGTCTGTAAGAGTGGCCACCGTTTTTTTGTCCCACACCTAAAATGGCTGCCAAATATTGTGACACTGCCCCTTTAAGAGCATGTAGGCCAAGTTATGACTATTTTAAGAACATGGCTGGCTGGGCATGGAGACCCCATTCTTTGTGTCCCAATGTCAGCGTAGATAGTAGAAAAAAAGATAATTATTCATTTCATTTCACAAGTTCTTTGCTTAGGTATATTTCAACATACTTGGTACAATATGTTTTGCATCCTACCTCTGGTCAATTCTCACAACACCCAAAACTTAATATTAATCACCAAAGAAGACAGAAAAATTATGTCACAACTTTTTTTCATTATGCTATGTGAGAGGGTTCCAAGATAATTTTCGAATTTCAATATTGTCCTATTTGTGACAATAACAATTGACCAACCTTTGCAGCTGGCGCTGTCACTGATATAGGTGCACTGGCAGGTGCAGTCTACAGAAGAATACAGGAATAATCTTACATAATTTAGCCAGTGGGTATGAGCTAGCTTACAGCGCTGAGAGACCTCCACAAGTGTTGTGCCTTGTCACTCCAACTCAACAAGCTAGATTAGTATGGCTGGCACAAGCATTTTATTTAGAACCACCTATAAATGTCTACTATTCTAAACACAGACAAAATGTGATGTCTTCATTTTATTGTCAGTGAAATTCAAAGGGAGAAACAAAACAACATGAAATGAATCCTGTGTGAAACTGAGAGCAAACCCTCAATTGGATGAGTTCATGACATCCAGTGACAATTAACAGACATAACTACTAATTCATGTTGAACAGTACTTAACACATGTGCTGAAACACTACAAAACTGTGTATATGAGACAAACAAGACAGCAATTCTGGGAGCCTTGCTGTAAAGAATCATTTCCTCACAAGTGTTTGTGAGGATGCTTTAGTCAACAGACAAGCTTTTCAGCACAACTTTCACAACATCAAAACACTTTTATAGCAATTTCATTTGTTACCCTAGAGAGTTGCCCATAACATGGAAAAACACACACAAACCTACTCCCTTGGGAAGCACTGCATGTCTAAGATATGCCTTGTATGGCTAGTCTTACCGAAGGTTTTGTGCTTCTGCCAGATTGCCCCACTCTAGCATCACGTTCCTTTTAAGCAAGGAGAATTCACACACAGCAGAAAGAGTAGTCAACACACACACGTTTCAGTACAGGTAGCAGTGAAATAACTCGAGAACAATTTAGGAGGCATTCATATTTCAGTCTTAGCGTGTGAAGTGCTTTGCTAATGTGAAGACAAGTCTTAAGGGTTGTGCACAGGCGAACAAGTGAGTTGCTGGTTTTGTGGGAAGACGCTCATCGGTGATCAAGGCTATGCTTTTATTTGAAAGACCAGTCTTTGGGAGCAACTTTGAGAAATTTTCCTCCCTGTCTTCATAAAGGAATTGGTGGTTGAACATGAGGAGTCACGTTTAACCTACCATTTTCTTAATGGTGCAGCTATGTCTGTGGTGCTCTGATTTTGGTTCTTTTTGACTCTCTGAATGCAGGAAAGATCGAAATAAAAAACGTTCCTACAGATTTTTGAATTTCCTCCCACAGCCTGAGAACGAGCTGTTTCACTTTTAATCCGCTATTTTAGGTGAATTCCTATCTTCGAGGGCCTATATCTTGGGAACAGAGGTGAAATTCAAAAATCTGTAGTAATATTTTTTTGGACCTGGGTATATAGAAGTGACCTACTGAGTTTCAAGCCAATTGGATAATAGATGACTTATTTACCACGTTAAGAAGTCGGGAGAGTAGTGCTTTTGGAGAATGAGCATTGAAGCTGCTTTCTGCATCCTCAGGTCGCACGGCCCTTCTGTTCCAGCTGTGGCGAAACCAATGATGTAATGCCCGTTGCATGGTGCTGGCCGTCACAGTGCCATTGTCGCAAAGTCCTTCATAGATCAACACCTTTTGCAACTGCGACAACATGGATGGACGGAGCACTAAGGGGATGCCAGTACCAAGTCCTGTTCAGTACTCGTGCTCTTTAGCTTCCGTCTGTACAAGCTCGATGGTACATTGCCAACTTTCGACAAAGCAGCAGGCGGCCTTATGAAAGTTTGGCTGCGAATGCAGAAGCGTTGGATTTAGCATACTGGATGCTGTTTCCGATGTACTAGATTATCCTCTGGATGGACGGGAGGACGTGTCTGAAGTTGAGAAGGAGCAAGCAGACTCGGTGGTGAAGAGGTACAGCTGCTATACGCAGTGGGCACGGCTACTGAGAGTAAGCACTTGCTAGACTTCAGTCACCCATTCTCTCGCTAAGTTGCTGTGTATGGTGCTTTGGAGGCAAACAGCTTAGAATCGGACTTTGTTCTTGCCTGAAGTGAAGAAAGCCCTGCCGCAACTTCCACCCCACTGCTGGTGGACTCTGACGTCGACGATCCACTATCGATATCAGAGTCAGACTCGCGATCGGAGGTATATCAGGAATGGCCTGCATTATATGTCCACAGGTATTCTGACCTGTTGTCTGTGAAGGATTGTTCACTGGCGCCTTCATTGGACCTCCCCGCTGCTTGCTGCTTTTTCGCAGTTCGCTGTGGCTTGGGGGTTCTCAGTTGCCCAACGCCTTCAGTGTAGCATGGATGGTTCCTCCTTCGATCCATAACATTTACTGTGACAGAGAGACGTTGGAATGATTCCTTTTTATGCTAGCTTATTTTGTACTTAGCGCTTCGTGCCAGCTTTCCTACTTAGTGCTTCGTGCCAGCTTTCCTACTTAGCACTTCGTGCCAGCTTTCGCACCTCGCACTTCGTGCCAAAACCAACGAACATAGGTACTACTGCTAGGTAGTTTCCCTTTTTCTAAATTTAGCCCATGCCAGTGTTCACTCCCGGCGCTGCAACCTTCCTCCTTTCCTTCATTTTCCATACCTTCCGGATGCTCCTGTGCTATGAGCCGCTGTCTGCGGCCTCTTCTAAGTCCAAAGAACACTTTCTGATAAGAAAATGAAAATGTGCAGAGTCACTGTTTTTCGCCTGGGCACGACCCTTAATGGACACGGATCACACACCTTTTCCAGTGCAGCTGACTCTTCAAACTCTGGGAAAAGGTTGGGATAGTCTGCAGGATCAGCAATACTATCTGCAGCTTTCTTGTTTGTCTGAGACAGGTGCTCTCGCCATGCCCCCACGGCTTGTGACACCCGGCTTGGCTTGTATGTTCGAGCCAAAAGCGCTGCTTCAGCTGGTCGGCCTGTCTCACACAGCAAGTCGATACACTCATCGAGCCTACACCAGCAAACAGAAGACCGAACGATTAGCTCTAATCAAAGTCAGATCTGCTACAACAAACCGCAATTTCTGATCAACAACGCACATTAGGAAGCCATAGTAAATGAAGGAGGCCCTAAACAAGTCACACAACACTTGGAGCATCAGAGTTAAAAGCATTCTTTTCCATGCTGTGGCAAGGCCAAGTCTTGACCATGTAATATTATGACTTGGGTAAATAAAATTATGACAAACTCCAGGAGCAAGAGTTGTGAAGGCACCACAGAAAGATCATGTTTGCAACTACAGTGGAACCTCAGAATTACGGGCAGTTAAGGGACTGGAGCAAACTACCCTTAATTCTGGGGTACCCTTAGTTCCGAAGTCTGCATTAATTAAGCACTCCCAGCTAACAACACACATGTAGTAAAAAAAACCTTGAATTCTGATTGCTGGCAAACTTTCTCATGCACTATGTACTGACATCAACTGGTACAGTATACACTACAGAGCACACCATAAAAGTATACACTGTGGGATACTGTAGGCTGGTATAGTTAACAATTCGCATGTTGCGGATTTGGCACCTACCTACTACTGCCACTTGGCACATTGTGTGTGTAGATCTACAACGCTTCTGCCAAAGGCAGTAGGCTACTCTTGGCTGTAATTTGGCAGCTAAAATTGGGCATCAGCCAGTACAAAACCATCCGTAATTCTGAGGTGCCCTTAATCCGGGGTTCTACTGTAATCAGGCACAAATGACAGCCACTTACTGGCCAAGGACAAAGTTGCTTAAGAATGCGATATTGTTCTTGCCATCGCTGCGTGAATCCCCAGCAAGCTGTTGGACAGCTTCTTTGTCACCAGCAGCTGTGGCTAAGAGGAGAAGTCCACTGTAGTCCTTGGCTTCTGCTAGACACTGACGGGCGAGGCCAAACTCAAACTTGCTAAGAGCGAGGTCTGCCAACTGCCGCCATTTAAACTCAGACTGAAAGAACCAAGAAAGAAAACCTCATAGACATCAGTTTGAGCTGACTGCAAATTAGTAATTGAATTGAGACAACATTTGCCATGACGACATATTGCATTTCCACCACACCATAGTACCTTCTGAATACCAGTGCATAATACAGTGCTGAGTCCCCAAAGTAATGTTCACAACCACAAAATGATATCTACCTGCTAGCGCTGCACAACATGCAACAGTAGGAGTAAACACTGCACAACATGCAATGATACGAGTAAACACTGTACAATACACAATGATACAAGTAAACACTGCACAATACACAATGATATAAGTAAACACTGTACAATACACAATGATACGAGTAAACACTGTACAATACACAATGATATGAGTAAACACTGTACAATACACAATGGTAATATTGAGTAAACACTGTACAATACACAATGATAATATTATGAGTAAACACTGTACAATACACAATGATGAGTAAACACTGTACAACACACAATGATATGAGTAAACACTGCACAACACACGATGATATGAGTAAGCACTGTACAACACACAATGATATGAGTAAACAGTTTTACACTGCTTACCTCGGCTTCTCTAGCAAGTGCAGCAGCAATCTTCAACTCCTGAGTTTGAATGGCCAACTCAAATCTGAAGAAAAAATTACATTTACTTTAAAAGTAGCAGAGACAAGCATATCACAAAGTGAACACCAAAGAGAGAGGACATGCTTTTTGCCTTGACAAAACTAGAAATCTTAAAAAGGTCAACATGAATGGAGTGGTCACTTTGCAAAAGGAGAGGTGTGAAGAAAGAGACAAATTCAAAGAAATACAACAGGGCGGTGTGTGGTGAGGTTGGAACTTGGTATGTGTTGAGGTTTGAACTTGGTGTGTAGTGCGGTTGGAGACTTGGTGTGTGGTGAAGTTGGAACTTGGTGTGTGGTGAAGTTGGAACTTGGTGTGTGGTGAGGTTGGAGACTTGGTGTGTGGTGAGGTGGGTGACTTGGTGTATGGTGAGGTTGGCGACTTGGTGTGTGGTGAGGTTGGTGACTTGGTGTGTGGTGGGGTTGGAGACTTGGTGCATGGTCAAGTTGGAACCTGGTGTGTGGTGACGTTGGTGACTTGGTAACTTGGTGTGTGGTGAGGTTGGTGACTTGGTGTGTGTCGGTCATGTAATACAAAACACCTCAAACAATACACATTACTTGTGTGGACGGTGGGTAGTGGGGTTGGAGAAATGTGTGTCAATCATGAAATACAAAAACACTTCAATAAACATTACTTGTGTTCTGCATCAGTAGTCACTTGTAAAGCTTGCTTCTTGAAACCCTGTGCAGTACACAAAGATAGCAATTACTCCAATAACGACAGGAAATTAATCTGCCACCAATGCACAAGAACAGCAAGGGCTATCCTTCTTTGTCAGAGAGTTGAACAGTACCTGCTTCTCCAGGAAATGAGCCACTCTTGTACGCTGGCTTTTCGGTATCTGTGGCAAGTACTTGTCAGCTGTGTCAAAGTCCTGGCGCATGACAGCAGTCTGGTACTCAAGCACAGACAGGGGCAGGCTGTAGCTGACAACATTCACATCTTTGTCTCCAAGATACACACGGTTATCCTTGGGAATGTAGCCCAAAATGTACATAACCCTGCAAAACGAGCAAAATCAAAGAAGCATTTAATATCACTCAGGAGCACTTGCTTTATAATCTTTACTCCTGCACATTACCGAACACAAATAATGCCCACTTGAAAATGCACTGTACTTCAAAGTCTGCTAGCAGATGTCTTGAAAAAATCCAACACAAATTGCCATCCTGGATATTTTTCTAAATACCCACATCCACGCATGTGTGTGCACACACACTGCATAGAGCACAACCTACCGGTCCAAGTGAGAAATGGTGACAATTTCTCCACCAACAAAATAGTTGAGACGATTAACTGCAGATATGAAAATACATGGAAAACGCTGTAAAGCTTCCTGGCATGCGTTTTTATACACAGCCTAAGCAGAGAGCATAGAATAGCCAGCTGAAGAAAAAAGAGACATAGAATGAAGGGAAAAGGAAAGGAATGCAAAGAAGAGCAGCAACAAGAAAGAGGATGGTAACAACGAAACGCAGATAAAACAGCCTACCAGAGTTGGTGTAGATGAAACAGTCACCGACCCAAACACCTGTGCGTACAACTTCTGAAACTTCTGTAACAACCTACAAAAAGCGTACAAGAACAGAAATCACAACCTACAGAACGTGTACAAGAATGCAAAAATTACAAAACAGCAGGTAGAGAGTGTTTATGCACAAAGTCTCATAGAATGCAAATAGAGATCCAAAGCAGGAGGTCCCTGGGGATACTTACATCGAAAGCATCCTCCACTCCATCCTCAGTCAACTCATCCCTGTTCTCAAAAGCGTGATCCGCAGCTGTCTGGCTGTAGCGTAGAATGAAGAACGACTCATCGCTGGTGATGGCGATTAGCTCACCATTCTCTGACCAGTAAACATTCTTGGGAACAATCTCAATTCGTCGAATCAAGTCTAGCGTGTCCCAGTTGTAGAATGCAAGAGAGCCCACAGAGCGCACTCCTAACAGATGGCCACCGTAAATGCCTGACAAACAAAAGAGGAAGAAACAACAAAATGCGAAGAAGCTGCTTTACTCTTATGAACAAGTAAATGTTGAGATGATTGTCATGGAGTGCTATAGAAATCGACCAATGTTTACTCTTCGTTGTTGATGACTAGATGAAAGTAGTTCCCTGTTCTCTGCAGGTAGTGGTTA
Organism: Nicola tetela; assembly: GCA_028565695.1. Classification (NCBI taxonomy): domain Eukaryota; kingdom Metazoa; phylum Porifera; class Calcarea; order Clathrinida; family Clathrinidae; genus Nicola; species Nicola tetela. Next base: position 10,572 of record JAOWAW010160623.1, on the reverse strand, counting down.
GTTCTTCCAGCACACTCACCCTCAGCACCATACTGTGGACTAAATGACTTCTTCTCTTTGAAGTTCTTGAAAATCTTCACCTTCTGTGTGTTGTCACGGATAGCGTACCTGCAATCACCCAGACAAGATAGCTACAGCACGACAAAGCTGGAAGGGAAATTCATTGCATGTTAGCATGTCACTTACTCTGATGAATCAGCTGCCCAGACAAACTCCTGTGCAGAGCCAAAGCTCTTATTCCGCAAAGCCATGGCAGTGTAGATGATGTACTCACCATCACCACACATAACCACAAACCTAACAATAACAAAAAAGAGTAAGACATAATCACAAGAGCAAACCTTGGCAAGGGCAACAAGAATAAGAAGAACAATTCTACTTACCGGCCATTGGGATTGTGCTGTATACTCTGTGGGAAGATATCACAGCTACCCATGTCTTTGACAGCCAGCGTGAGCCGCTCACCATCCTTCACCTCGGTATCTGCACAGTGGAAAAGCAATTAGGAATAAAATGAGCCACTGATAAGAAACAGGACAAAAAGCACAGAATTTCTCAACCAGAGACCGGTACAATAAGAAAGTAACAACCTACCCGACAAGACCTTCAGATTGGCCTGTTGGATCTCTGAATGGCGAGCAAAGATAATCTTTCCACTGCTGTCCATGCTCATTGCAGGCTCTTCCCGCCCAAGCTAAACCAGCGCAAACAAAAAAAGGGCACACCCATCAACTTTGCAGGTCTACTTATTTCATGAAGATCAAGCAACTAGAGGTTTTGTTTGCTCATTGACAATTCTTTCAATGAAGTTTTCAAGCTTAGCTGTTTTACCTTGATGATAATGCTGCCTTCATCATAACCAATGGCAACATTGTTGGATGAACGTGTGTGTGCCATGCACCACACCCGCTCAAGACCATAATTCAGTGTGGTTTCTAAGCGGTAGGTGTTGGCATGCCACACACGAATAGTGCCATCCTCTGAACCAGTAATGATGAGTGGCAGTTCTGGGTGGAAGCCAACTGCTGAGACATTCTGTGCATGCCCTTCTAATGTCTGCACGCATGTTTTGTTCTGATCATAACAAAAAACATAGCCAAGTCAAGAAATCAAGGAAACTAACAATTTCTTTCCCAACATGCCTTTTGTAACAAACCATGCAATGAAGATAACCAAAGATATCAAGCAAGAGCACCAAAACCATACAACCCCTTACCACCAAATTCATGTAATAGCCCAGGCAACCCCTCCTTGCCATGAAAAGAAAACAAGGCACAAGTAAGCTTAAATCAACTACTTCATACCTGGTAATCCCAGATCTTGACATACCTGTAAAACCACAAAACATAAGCAATGAATAAAATCCAACATAAGTACAGCCTCAATTGAGCTTACAAGTGTGGACTCTCTTTTATTTTCCTGAAAAAGATCTTAGTGACCAACTCATAAAATTATCAATGCACTAATCTGATGCCCTGCTAATTTCATTCCTAATTCTCCTTGATGTATGTTTGTCAATGTATATGCTGCCAACAAATATTGTTTCGCATTGACACCCACAAACTACACAGAGGATTGAGAAACAGACAGATGTCTGCGTGCATACACAAACACTTAATAACGAGGTGTACCGGTCGTCAGCGCCTGAAATAAGGTAAGGCTTGTCACCACCTTGAAAATAGTCAACACAGTTGACACCCTAGAAAAAGAAAGAGGCTATAAGGTAGAAAACCTAAAAAGAAAAACTGTACTCAAATTTAAAGGAGAGAAGAATCTCATTTCCACTTTGCTATCAAACATTCAAAAGCAGAAAAGAAGAAAAATGAAGTGCAAGAAAATCAGCCAAACTATCTCTCTGCTTAGCAAAATGAACAACAACAGTGTGTATGATCAGAGTTGACAGTATCAAAACAAGGTCTTGTCCTTACACAAAAAAAAACTTCCCTACCTTTTCATGGCCTTCCAAAGTGAAGTTGGGTGTTGGCGAGCCTAGCTGCCAAACCTGAAGAAGAATAAACCAACTATATCAATTATGGCACATATGCTCAATACACACTCAAAAACATACTAGTACACATAAAGAAAAAATGCTAGTTGTATATGCACTAGATGACCCCACTTGGTTGCCAGCAACTGGATTATGAGAATTAATGTCACCACTTCATACTATTTAAGCCATCAAATGAGGAATAACCTACCTTAACGGTACGGTCGAGTGAAGCGCTGGCAAACGTGTTGTTGTCCTTCGGATTGATCACAATTTGCATGACATAATGAGTATGGCCTTCGAAAATCTGAAAAAGTAAACAAAATACAAATGAGCTGGTTTTTATTCAACTTGCTACCATGACCAACAGTTCAAACACAGATAAAAGAAATAAAAGAGCTGGCTTTCTTATCTGCTTGATGTACGGATTATAACACAAAATGGTGTAAACTTGTATTCTTCACCTGAGAACACTGCCACTTCTTGTCCCAGTCCCAAAGCTTGATAAGCATGTCATCTGCAAAGACATAAGTAAGTAGTAAAGGGTGTATGCATGAGACAATGAGGGAGAGGGAGAGGGGGGACAAAGAAAGAAAGAGAGAGAGAGAGAGAGAGAGAGAGAGAGAGAGAGAGAGAGAGAGAGAGGGAGGGAGGAATAGAACAAACAAATTGAAACCAACACCTTACTTGCTGGCAAAGAGTGAAAAGAAACAGCAAGTAGTTACACAAAGACAAATACAAATGGTTTACTGTCAAACGACTAAATTTCATAGGTTGGATGGGGCAGGGTTTTCATAGTTACGAAGTTCATAGTTGAACTAGAATAAACTGGGGAAGTGTGAATCACCCTAATTTTAGTATATTACTACCACTATGATTTACTGTTGTATGAAAACCATGCAAACACATTGTGCAGCAAAATTACCATGCAAACACATTTAGTGAAGTTACCACACGAACACATTGTGTAGTAAAATTTGTCAATTTCCAGTAGGTAAAATCAAATCTCTCTTACCACTGCTAGTGAGTAGATATGGTTGAGTGGGATGAACAGCTAGACACCGGATGTAGTCGGAATGTGCTTCAAATGAATGCACCTGGTCAAGAGACCAACACCACAATAGAGCAAGGCAACAAATGACAAAAGAAACAAGATCAACATCAGACCAGTGGTAAGTCATTGTAACTACCAGTAGTCAACCTGAGAACAGTGCGGGGATGGAAAGAGAGGGATTATATTGGCAGCCCACTTGCTGGTTTCATCAGTATTCACATATATTTAACATTTGCTGAGTTTGAACACCATGGGAAATACACCGGAGTTCATTCAGTTTTAGCTCTTTCAAAGAAGCATCACTGCCATATTCAAAAGCTGAGTCAAACTGATGCTTACTGGGCAAGGACACTGAAACCTGTTTGACAGGTATGCTAATATCTACTATGCCTAAACCTGATTGATAGGTATGCCAGTATCTGGTAGGTATACCAATATCTGCTGTAGTTAACGCTCTTACTTGTGTCATATTCCCAGTGCCTTGGCTTTGGTAATCCAAAACAAGGCAAGTTTATGTCAAGGCAGTCAAAGAAAGCTCCACAAACATAGGTATTAACATTGATTGCTTTTTGGGAAGTTCCTTGAGCCATTCTTGCCGTAAGCTTGTATTTACTGGAAGATGATTAAAGGTCACTTGAGCTGACAACATACTTCACTAAGGTTCCCACATATCAATACTCCGTCTGCCATTCACATTCACACAAACTGTGTTCTTTCTACATTCAGCAATTAGCTGGCAGCAAGAAACAATCTGTTTGCATGAGTTCTTCCTATTTGTGTATTCCAGCACACAACTTGCATGAACTGGCACGACTATCTAGTAAACAGTTGACCAGAGAGAACAACGGTTACTACTTTGCAGATGATGCCAAAGAATACTCAAGAGGACACTACTTCCATCACATGCTAACTCATGTGATGCCCTGCAGCAACTGTTGCTAAGGGCCTTATGCCATCAGTGCAAACTCTTACATTACACGCCATTGTCTATAATGCATTCACCCACCTTTTCCAAAGTGTTGTAATTGAAAACTCTAACCAACATGTCATCCTGAAAAACAAAAAAAATTGAAGTAATAGCAGCACAGATCACCAGAGAGGATCCTCAGCAGCAATGAAAGTTGGTGGTGAAGACAGTAGTCAACATTAATACAACAACAAAAGAAACCACAACAAAGAACCAAGAAGGGCAAACTCACTGAGCCAGTCACAACCCATGACTTGCGTGTGACGAATTTGGCATTTCGAACTGTATGACAGGTAGGCAAAGCCACACACTGAGGCATCATGTGAACAAACATCTTGCTAATACCATGACATCTTACCTGGTAGATCAGTCACTTCAAACTGTTTGATCAGAGTCTGTGAATACACACAGCAGAAGTCATAACCACTCATAATTACAAACAAATCAACTGACAATAAATAGTTTCAAGAGTTATACTCACTGAGTTTTCATAATTCCATATATGGACGTGGCCATTGTAAAGACTTGCCAAAAGCCATGGTTCTTGTGGGTGAAGGTCAACGCACTTGACTCGGTCAGATCGCGCTGAAAACTTCCGCTGTTACATGAAATATTGGGGCAGAGAGATGTGAGGAAGCCAGATCAAAAGAGCAACAAATTCAACTCAATCGCTTACTGGTAGCACCTCCCACAGGTATGCATGAAACCATTCCTGTGATGCATCTTAGCTTTTTCTAATAGGTGCGTGTACTTGGTGGGGTTTACAGGTTAGTCGCAAAGCCCCTAAGAAAAATACGGCCCAAGCCCAAGCAATTACCACTCAGGGTAGATCCACGGGAAGGCCGTAAAATTAGCCTTGTATACTTGTGAGCGTGGTTGGGACTGGTAGTAACGCTTTGCTTTCCTACGAATCTATGCAAGAATGAAGTTATTTTATCATATTCCAGATATACCAAGGGGTAATTTAGCTGGGCAGATGTCAGTTTTCCAGGTTTCTTTTAGGAGAGCAAAAAAAAAACATTTAGATCTACATAGGAGGCTCTACACTAGGCTCTTAAAATGTGAGCTTAAAAAACGCCTTAAACTTCCACTTGAGTTTTTTCTATGCTAAAATTGATTATCCTTGCTTTTCTGGGCTTTATTTGAGAACTCCCCATTGAAAAGTTAAATGTTAGACCTATGTATGCTTTTTTCTGAACATCTTTCTGTAGACTTTCTTCTGATTTTCTTCCACATCTTTATCTAAATTGACAAGCAAGAAGCGTTCTTGATAATCTGATTTCGCAGCAAAGAGCATGTGAAATATCAGGTGAATGAGTTTTGTAAATACACAACTTTCAAAATTTTCAGGGGCACTGCTTTGGACCTAGCTTGGAAGCTTATAGTGCCCTCCAGTTGGATTTTACAAACCCCCTAAACTAGGACCCAAGTACGCCACTATCTAACTCCAATGTTTCTTATGCTTCACAACTGGAAATAAGATTGTAGTCTTTCACAATGTCAAAGTTATAATGACTGTTGCTTATGACCAATTAAAAGAGTTGCATTACTATAAAAGCCTAAATCACATGTAACTCAGATTAGCGAAAACATTCCCGTCTGCCAATGTTGTGCTGACATGGGTACATGGGTCCCAGTCCTTAGGCTTTCCTATGAACAGTACCAAGACAATGTACTTTGACCCGCCAAACGCTGGGATAAAAATGCACTCCTAGCACGTCATCACTACCTCCCATTACGTATTGTGCAGTATTAACTGTAATTAGTTAGAAACATACCTTCGGGCATGCGAATGGTGTGTAATAGTTAAACTTTCACCAGTGCTTGTCCATTTCCAGGGTTGTAAAAAAGACTAGATGAACGACTGACTACATAATAAGAAAGCTACACCACTGGGGTTAATCGATATCATTGCATCGTTTTTCTACAGAGATAACCATGTTTATGTTGGTCAAGAGTGCCTTAAATTGAAGTTTTCATTTATGGGTTGAGCGGAGACGCAAGCTTAATTTGTCAGTTTGGAGGCTTGCAACTTCTGTGGGACACTAACCCATTACATCTACCACAAAAGTCAACCATAAGTCAACCCTAATCACACGGAACAGCTCTGCAGCCATGCGAATATAGGTCAAGATAGTCAGGAGGGATTCAATTATTGACATGGAGGTTAAGAAGCTTACCTTGGCATCTAAACGCAGAGGCTGCAGATGAGTATGGATACAACAAAAGTGACGAGTCAGAAACTAGCACCCCACGAATGCTGTCTATCATAAGTCGCTTACCATATCTGAAATTGTACTGAGCGTTTCCTTTAGACAGCTTTCGACTAAAAATCTCGCATTTCCGGAGAAGAAAGCTCAAGTACTCCGGAGAATGACCAAAGCCTATCGTTCGCTGGGTTTTCAGCTCAGTGCAGCAACACTAGTAGTCACTAGCACTTGCGTAGGCAAGGCAAGGAACTCTGGCAGCAGCCTCACTGTTCTTGCCTTAGCTCCGTAGCTTCATACATTATCTGGCCAGACGGCCAGGCTGCAGTGGTATTCCTGCATGCAGCTGTATCTGTGGTCCGCTCGTCGTCATCATTGTACACGTCCAATGCGGCAAAATGGCGCCCGCGCATGCGTTTGCGACCAACATAGAAGATCTGACAGGCTGGTAGTTATAAACAGCTGCATAGGAACAGCGTCCAGTGCGGCGCTCGCGCTATGTCGTCAAGCGGCAGAATGTTGGGACCGCAGCCCATTTTTTGATTATTTTTTTGGATACCCTAATAGGAAGTACATGTACTCTACTGGTAATTCAGAAATTTTCGGCCCAAATTTTTGCATCGCACCTTGGCAGATCTACTAGTGGCCTACTTCTTGTTGGCAATCAGCTTGTGCCTAAAATAAGTGAACGCCAAAATGCCAGCAGCTTCGCTTCGCCCAAATTTTTTGGTCCTGAAAATTTCAGAAATTAGAGTAAGGGTCCCTAATCCACTACTATCTGCTAGCTACTGAGCATAGCAGTCTGACTAGAATTTTTCTTTCTTGCCTGAAGAAGGCCGGCCCGGTTGACTGACCGAAAAGTCGCTATCCTAAAACAGTGTGCTGGCGCACTGGTAGAATCCTTAGCCCAGCGACTGATGATGCCTGATAAGATAATTATTTTTGTCTGCCTTTAGATCATTAAATGACGAAAAGCAAGTTAGCCCGGGCCCAAAAAGAATTGTAAGCGGGCCGGGTAGAAATAGAACCTTAGCCCTTCGACGTCACTTTGAGATATGAGCGTTTAAAGGTTTGAGATACCTTAAAACCCTCTCAAGCGTATCATAGCAACAAAAAATTTCGCAATCGTCGCGCGCGGCCGCGGATCTTGACAAGCCACCGACGAAGTTCGACAGCTGTCGCTTTCTTCTTCATGGAGATATGGCCGAGGTTGTGGATGATGGTGAGGCCCCCGCACCTTGTGGGGAGCTGCCCCTCGCAGTGAATACTCCGCTCGACGACATCGTCGCTCATATTTGCTTTTTTCTGTTGGCCGTGCATGGGCCCCGTATAAGTGTGCTTGGGGAAGGACTTCGGGTACGATCGATCGACGTGACAGCGCTTCGAGGGAAGGCGGAGAGATCGACGCCGACCATGACGATGACGACGGCAGTGATGGGGATCGAAATGAAAATGACGACACTGGCGACGGCGCGATGGATGTCAATGTGAAGTGCAACTGCAGGACTGTTCTACAAGTCCATGCAGAATCTTTCCGGGCGATGAAGAGGGAGGGAAGGGACCTGAAGAAGCGTAGTCGGTACGCCCCAAAAGGCGACAATAAGGCATGCTTGAGAGACCTGAACAAGCAGAACGACTGGCTGCTGTCAAATATCTTTGACGCAAGTGGGAACTATCTCTACTGCAGGAACTGCATGGAGAAAGTGCTGGGAATCAGCAGGCAGCGCCTTGCCAGGCTGAGAAAGCTGAAATGTGAGAGTAAGTCGCACCAGCATGGACTGAGTGGCAAGCGATCAACTCGAGCAGCACATCAGGTCAGGAAATGTTTCTTGGAGTTGGTTGATTTCAGTCGATCTCCAAATGCCCGCCGTCTTGGTAGCTCTTCTGCCAGATATTATTTTGACGCCATCTTCACGAGTTTTCGTGCACCAGATAAGAAGGATGCAAATTATTTGAAGAAGCTTAAGCGGTCTGTTGTTGGATCGTTTAATCTAGCACAGCAAGCTGATATAGCCGATAGTCTTCAAATCTGCTCCAACTCTGCGGCCCAGCAATGGATGGAGCAAGACCGTCCAGACACTGCAGTCTGTCCGTTAAAGCTTGATCACTGCGATCTTTGTAAGGGGTACAGGGAGCAGGTGAACAGACTGCAGACAACTATTAATCGCTTGCGAGAGTCTGGCCATGCTGATGGTGATGAGCTGCGTGCGCAGCAGCGGCTAGCAGAGAGTTACCGAAAGCTGCTCAACGAGCACAAACAAACTGCCCAGTCCTGCCTCGATGTATACAAGGATCAGCGGAAGGACAGCCAGGAGAAGTGGAAGAAGATTGCTGAAATTCAGGAAAGGGGCTGTGCCGACGAGGCGGAAGACAGAGCTGCAGAAGCTGAAGGCTGATTTTGTCGCTTTGATAGACGCCGATTATCAGATGGGCAAGCTTCTACCACACTGGGGCTACTCAGCGCAGCCCGGCTCGTCATATTACAAGCAAAATCTCTCTTTCGACATGTTCGGCATTGTTTTTCATGGAAGCCCAAGCAACGCCTTCTACATTTGGCACAAGGGAGCTGCAGGCCCCAAAAATTCAGATCATACGGTCAGCTGCCTTGACCACTTCATTTGTAACAGCGTTCTGCAGTGGGTCAGGCACATATTTCTGATGCTAGATAACGCCCAAGTGAACAAGAACCAGTATGTAATTGGCTGGATGGCAGAGTTGGTGAAGATGAGTCGTGTGGACAGCATTCGACTGATGCTAATGGTGCCCGGACATACGAAGTTTAGTCCGGATGAAGTTTTTGCATGTCTGTCCCACACATTTTACTGCCAAGATGTCTTTACAGAGCAGGAGCTCCTGGCAGTTGCTGAGAAGTATGGCAGTGGCCACAACATGCATGGTGAGGACATCATGAAGTGGAGGGAAGTACTCCCAAAGGTGTACAAGCCTGTCCCCTGCATTAAAGAGCTCCACATTTTTTTGGTCATCAAGTGGTGCTGCTAAAGGCGATCCACTCTTGAAGATGTGGAAGTTGTGCTTTGAAGGGGAATATGATGTGCTCAATTTGGTGCTAGAAAACACCATTGATGTACGCCAGGAGATCAGATCTACTGCAGCTGCCCAAGAAAGCCCAGGCATCAGGCCTGACGAGATGGAGCACCTCATGGAAATGTACAACCGATGGATCCCTGATGAATGCCGCCTAGAAGTTCTGCCACCCTGTCAGCAGCTTCCAACATCCGGTGCCGCTGTCACTGACCTGGCTGGTGCACTTTCAGACACACTGGTGACATCCACCCTTGCTCAGGCTCACCAGAGCACATGCCAGCAATGGAAGTGCAGTGTCCCTGGCTGTTCTGGCATTGGGCACAAGAACCCAAAGTGGTGGGCTGAAGGACACATGATGAAGTCCAGCTGTCCACTTCATCACAATGTGCAGCCACCCACATGATTTATATTCTTTTTCTTTTCTTTTTCTGGACCTGTTAGACCTGCTCGACTTTACCCAGCTCTCATGTTCCAAAGGAAGACAGTGAACACTCGCTCGCTTTCAATCTTTGATTTAATCTCATCTTATGAATATTTCTACTGAAAAAAAAACGGGTGACCGCGTGGTACAAAAATGGTCATAAGTCAAGTTTGGAGTGGAGTTTTTGACTGTTCTTTTCAATGAGGTCCAATATTAGATAAATCTGCATTCAAATCCATTGAAATCACATTTTCCGTTTTTTTTTTTGGGGGGGGGGGGGGCTAAGGTTCCATTTCTACCCCGCCTGCTCACAATTGTTTACAAATTATAACAGTATAAAAGTTGGGTCACAAAAGTAGCCATAGATTTTGCTCTTAATATCCGTGAAGGAAGTTTACTCACGGAGAACACTACATTTCATCATGAAGAAGCAGAAATTTGTTTGTCTAGAAACTGACTCACCTATAACTTACAACCAAAGGACTTCTGCAATGTAGGCTAACAACAATAAAAGCTTAGGTGTGCATCATGGCTGCAGTTCAGCTGTCTTGTTTTTTATATACCTAGTAGAAACTGTAATGATCCCAAGAGCCAGACAGAAAACAATGAAATTGCCAGAGTGAAAGTACTTTTAATATGTCCACTTAAACATCCTGCAAACTTTGATTGTGATCTGATGTGACTTTAAAAAAAACAATCATTCAAGGATTGCGGTTGATTCATCAACTCTGGCAAAACTAATCATTATGCCAATTTATTAGAAACTCACATTTTGTCCTTGTGCACTAAAAAATGTCATGATACTCAATGAGAGGACACTGCAAACAAATCTTTGTAAAGGTAATGAAGAAAACATAGAAGTAGAAGAAGAAGAAGAAGAAGAAGAAGAAG
>JAOWAW010160511.1:0-33650 GCA_028565695.1 Nicola tetela | reverse complement strand
CAAATCCACCTGCATGCATTCAACTGCATGAGTCATGTGGCCCTTTCCATCAAAAGTTCAGAGCTCATGGCAACAGCAGCAATCGAATTAGTGGTGGGCTTGTGACTCCCTATCACTATCACTATTGATACCAGAGAAAAACAATTCCAGAAGTCCAGTGCTGCGATTGATAGGCAAACGACTCAGGGAGAGTCGGCCCGAGCAGAGATTAGGCTTACTTTGATTTTCCTACTGTGTTCGGTTATCCGGTTAGGCAAAAGAGCAAGCTTGACTAGGGCCTAGGGCAGTACACAACGAATCAGGCAGAGTCGGCCACTGAGAGGGTCGGCTGACATTGATTTTGCTATGCCAGTAAGGCAAAGAGCAAGCTTGACTTGGGCGGACCACAGCCTGAGATGGCGTCAAGAATTTAATTTGTTCCTCTTCCCGTTCTTTCACCCGACTTCGAAAAGGCTTTTCTCGGGCGATGTATTTAGGCAGACCTTGATTCATAGCATGCATTACAAACAGCTGCAGCTGTGCTGCATGGCTCAGTTGAAGTATATACGCCTTCCTATCATACATTTTGATTCGGAAAAAAAGATGTAATTAAGCGCGCGCTGGCTAGTAATGGTTGCAGCATGGCTGACACACACGGATACAGACACACACACGCACACAAATTAATCGTCTGTGGAGCCCTCCTGAGCCCCCACGCGTCTGATGAGAACAATGAGGGTTATTGTCTTCTCTGGTTGGACTTCTAGTGTATCATGCACACTTCTAGGATACAAGTGGCGTGCGCATGGAGCTGTCCCAGACGGATGTCCACACTGAAGCAGTCATATACATTGAAGCTCTACATTCCATACAGGACTAGGACCAGGTTGCTACAAGTTGTAACAAAGCTAAGCTGCCTTGGTTGGGATAAACGAGGTTGTAATTGTATTTACAGCAACAGAGTTCCTTGAGCTCATATGCTCATCATGCAGTCAGTCTACCATGTAGATCCTGAAGACATGGTTAAAACAAATCTATGTGCACAAAGCGCAGTGTCAGTGTGCTGGAAATATTGCAGCTTGGCGGAACCAAATCCACCCACATGAATTCAACTGCATGAGTCATGTGGCACTTCCGTCAAAAGTTCAGAGCTCACAGCAACAGCTGCAATCGAATTAGTGGTGGGCCAGGGACTCCCTATCACTATCTATATCAGAGAAAAACACTTTCAAAATTTCAGCGCTCCAGTTGATATGCAAACGACTAGGAGAGAGTTGGCTCGGGCAGAGATTAGGCTTACCGTGATTTTGCTAAGGTATCTGGTTATCCGGTTAGGCAAAGGAACAAACTTGACAAGGGAGAGTCAGCCACTGAGAGGGTCAGCTGACTTTGATTTGCTATGCTGGGAAGGCAAAGGAGCAGGCCTGACTTGGGCAACCTACAGCCCAAGCTGGCGTCTAAAATTTGTCCCTCTTCTCTTTTTCTCCCACAGCTTCAGGAAGTTTTTTTTTGAGCTCTGAAAATGTATGCGGAAAAGTAGACCTTGGTTCGTGGCATATATGACAAACAGCTGCAGCTGCTCTGCATGGCTCAGTTTTGAAGTATGTACGCTTTCCTACCATATATTTTGATCATGAAAAAAAACGCAATTAGCTCTGCGCTGGCTAGTAACGGTTGCAGCGTGATGGACACACACATGGACAGATGCACACGAATTAATTGTCTGTGAAGCACTCCTCAGCCCCTACGGGGCTGACAACAGCAATTAATTGTGTGCTATCCAGATATACTGCTCAATATTGCTGTTTTAAGCCTTTCTTTGTCCCAATTGGGTTTTTTTATGCTGCAACCATCAACTGGGATAGATGCTACAACATACTCAAGTTATCTTCTTTATGACCAAAGCTGTGAAAGGCCAAGGAATGAGGTATCAATTTAAAAGTGGTACAGGTTTGAGTGCATAGCTGATTTGTGTGATCGGCCCATGGCAGGTAACAAGTCTGAAACTCATATTTGCTGGAAGAGAATGATTTCCAATTAAAATTTTTTTGATATTAAATCATTTTGTTCTCCTCTGGGAAGTGTGTTTGTTGTCAAAGTAGTTGGTTAACAATCTTTTAAATGGACACTGATCTGATTCTCGTAAATGCTTACAGCATGATCTGATTCTTGTAAATAATCACTAAGAAATTTGTAGAATTTTGTAGACAATGATAGAAGATCAGTGCAGCAAAGTCAAACCCAAAGCTGGTCTTTTGGCAGATGTTCTCACCTTCACAGACAGAGCCATTTCCTGTAAGGCCATATGGGCATGCTCCACACAATACACCAGTACCCGGGGCTTGAACATCAATACACTCTGATCCTGGATAGCAACCAACTCCAGACTGACAACCGTCTTGATCCAAGTCACAAAACTCCCCTGTCCAAGCTGAAAAAAAAACAGACAGAGAGAGAGAGAAAAATTAGTAACACCAGTTTCTGTGGCCTGAAGAGAGAACTCCAATTCAAAGCAACTTCACCTCAACACATTCTCTCTTAGATTAGTAAAAGTGCATTAAAAGGATGTACAGAATTCAGGGGTCTTTTCTTTTTTTCCTATTTTCAAGCATGTTCTGACAGCTTCAAGCGAGAAGCTACATCTGCCTGCAGTTGCGACCTTTCTGCAGGGTTGATGATTAAATGGGAGTTTTGTTCTCTCTTAACAGAAGTATTAAGTTGCCATGAATGAACAGAACTAGAGTGGCTAACCTTGGGAGCATGAGCAGGTCTGCAAAATAAAACCGGCATCACCACCATCTTGTCCAGGTTGTAGTGGCAAACACACCTGGTTGTTTGCACACGGACAAAGAACAAACACAACTTCGTGTAGAGCGACAGCATTGTGTGAGTCTACCGCTTCAATCTGGATGTTGACTTCTTCGGTTGTATTTGGTGTAAATTGGAGACTGTACACACCGCTTGTATCATTGTCTGGAGGTGTAACATTCACTGGAGGAGGTCTGGCCCCAATTAGTGACACTGACACTTCATCACCTGGATCACTAACGTTGAATTCATAATTAACAGGCTGCCCTATACTTGCAAAGATGACTTGCGGTCCATCAATGATTGGAACATTGTTTTCTGCCAGATGTCACAAATTCGAGACAAAGTTGATGGGCAAATTAACATGGATTCCTCAATATTTGTCCAACGTACCCATTCACAATGCACAATCTATTTTAAGGTTTCAGTTCATGCACTTAAACCTCTTTTTTTATCATGGAAAGTAAGGCTTTGGGGATTCTCCTACCACAATGAGGTCATCTTTAGTATACTGGCTGAAATTACATAATAGCTCAAAAATGGCGTGGAATTCTGAGACTTCAACTGAGTTACTGTCGACAGCAATAACAGTGGAACAGGTGCAGACTTCAGGTGGTCTCTTTGCACATTTTTATTGAGTCTACATTTGTCTACAGGTTTTTCACACGGTGCATGAGTTGTATCTAATGAACCCCAGTATCATTAACTGGGGAGAGATTTTCTCGTACTGACGTACTTGTACTCCTGTACTGTCGCCAGTCTCCCTCAGCAGAGTCCCACAGAACTCTTTTCCTTCATATTAAATTCAAGATAAATACATAGGGTCTATGATGTCTCATGTTTATAAGCCACTTATTTTAGCATGAGATTTAGTAACATCTTACCCACAGCCATAGCTTGCTCCACAAACATTTCACCAAGAGTTTCTGTTTCTGCACCAAGAGCTACTTCCCCTGTTTCTTTGCTGTCAAACAAGCAGACCAAACTGCCACCACATCTTTGTCGAGCTTCCTGAGAGAAGTCACTTGGTGACAACTCATCAGAGAAAATAGGAACATGGCTGGGGAAGCTGAAGTTGGATGGACCTTGCCCAGGAGGGTATGTGAACAAACTCTCATTTGGTGACAAGAAGTCTGCATCAGCAGGGAAAAAATGTTTGAGAGTTGTTTTGGCACACCTTATATCACTGACTAATAGCCTAGGAGTGAAGCAAGGTTATTTGGCGTGAATACTTCAAAATCGAAGAAAGAGCCATCATTAAGCCAACTCTTAAACAAGAAGCAAGGACCTGTTTGGAGAAAACTTCATATATTACATACCTGTATGAATCGTCCCAACCTCCTATTAGTTATCATTATGCCAATAAAGGAAGGCTGAGAAAACCTGACTGGGATTAAAGGAAATTTCACACACACGTACTTTGCACTATACCATGCCTGTTGACATCCAAAGTACTTACAACTTTGACCAAACTGAAAGTAGATTGTTCTTTCTGATGAATTGCTTGGCAATATTTGACCACTGCGAGTGATCAGATCATCTCCAGGTTCACTGTTGAAGTTACCAAGCAACCCGCGGCTCTGTGGTCTTGCAGAGAATGTGTCTGGAACTGTAGGAAAACACATGGGAGGGCAAAAAAGGAGATGAATCGACCACAATGCAGAAAAATTTCATGGATAAAATACAAAAACCTTGATTTGATAATTTGAGATATTAAAAGCAACTGCAGAGCAGAAAGGTGCAAATTAGCATAAATTCACATATATCATGCTACAACATGGTCTCATTTACATGTTTATATAAATAATTTCTCTCTGTTTTACTCTGGCTGGGAGCACACAGAGGACTCAAACCGGCGGTGACCAAGCACCCAGCTGTACGCTATACCAGTCCATGAGTTCACTGGCTTCTTTGCGCGCCAGGCACTTGTACACCGCAACTTTGCATCCCCTGTGTGCCCCTAGCTGGCGTAAAATGGAAAAAATGGTTTGCTATGATTCTCCAGGCATGAGTGGCCTTTCTGAAGTGCATTTATGTCCTACCAAATCCAGGTTTCACATAAATCATACGTTGAGTCACTGGCATTTTCATGCCCAAAGCCACACAGCAGCAGAAATGCAAAAAAAGCTTAAACCCTGTAGAGATGCAAGACAGGTTTTCGCTAAAGATGGACATAGATCTTGAGCGTTCATGGACTACACAACATAGACCTGAGTCTAGGAGAAGTAAGGCTTGGCAAGAATTCAAGGAGGAAGTAATTATGAGTTCGAACCCTCTGTAACAAATTATGAAGGTGCTGTAATACTTTATGTTATTATTCAGGAAAACACCTGGGCAAAGACAAAGTGGACCCAAAGCCTTTTAAATAGACAGATGTGTGAGCTACCAGTGTCAGCACCTAGAGACAACTTACACTAACCACAGTATCTATATATACCCAACTTACAGCTCACACCCATCACCCTAAAAATGGTGGGAAGAAAAAAAATTATTAGAAAAACCGTACAATTGTCAAGAATTTACCAGATAGCTTTTTGGTGATTCTGTCCAGGTAAACCTGTCTTTAACAATCCCATCTCACCAGTCTTCAACATTTTTTACCAAGATGCTTTGCCAGCTACAATACTGGCTTCATTTGTATTATGCTTAGTATGCCATGCAAAATGTGGAAGGCACATGAAAACAAACAGCTGCTACTACAAAATTTGCAGACTGTGATAAAATAAAAATAAAGAAAATAGTAACAGATCTCATTCAAAATTGTGTTAACATGTGGAACGACTATTCACAAAACATGCACATTGTAATGCAAGTGGACAAAGTTATTACAAAATGCCTGACATAGTAGAAAGGATATTATGAAGATAAGAAAAGGTTTCAGTATCTTTACCATCTTCAGTTCTCTATTCAACCTGCTTGCATGATCTACATAGCATCCTTCTCCTATACATATTTTGTGAAAGCAGGTTTAATGGAGAACTGAAGACAGCCTAGATGACAAAACGTTTTCCCATTTTCACAATACTCCATCTATTCACTTTTGTGTCTTATAATAACTCTGTCTACTTGAAAGGACATATCCGCATGAACTATCTGATAAGCAAAACAACGAAGCTCAGTTACTGCAAATTATTCTCACAGGAAGGGAACCTGAGGTAGAACCATCAAACAGAGATGCAGATACCTTCAAATGGCTGCAGTTTACATAATGACTAAATCAGCGCAAGTAAAAAGGTGTGGCTGTATCGTCAAGGTTAACTTACTAACATAAGATGCAGCAACCAAACTAGTTTTCTCTCCTGCAACAGCTTGGAAGCGAATGCTCATTCCATTTGCAAAAGACACCACTGTTTCATTCCCACTCCAAGTGAACGTGACTTCATTGTTTGGTGTGAACACTTCAGTTTCATTGTGTTTTAGCTCAGTGACATTGCTTGTTACATCTTGTTCTCCATTCACAAGAAAATGTAACTGAGATCGTCCATGAAGGGTCACCTGAGCCCAAGTAACCAATTGGTCATTATCTGAACAGGTGAGAACAGGCAAATTATTTCAAAAGGTGTGTTTGATCAAGCGATTGAAAGAATACTAGGGACCATTTTCTTTAAATAAGGGACATGTATGGTTGGGAACATCAGATTTCTGCTGACCAGCCGCAGATCCAAAGTGGGAAGCAAAAGACGATACGAAGGCAAAAGCCAAAAGTCTTAGCATTACAAGTATGCAATAACTACTGAAAATCATCACAGAAAGAACTGCTAACCTTTCTATGACCAATGTTCATACATGTGAACATATGTTTAAATGACTGGTGATTTTTGTATGCAGAAGTACTGATCCTCACACAAACAATTAAACATTAAAATATACTCACCATGGTGGTAGTATGTTGACCAAAAACCACCCCCATTTGCACACTTTGCTACACAATTTATATGTACCAGCTATTTCCGAAAGTCCTTGATAGGTGGAAAATAGCAGTGGTTTTCATTTTTCCTGATGTTGCTACACACTGTTAAGGCAAATTATGGCTACGCAAAATGTGCATTGTGATGAGAAATGACAGTAACAGAAATCTGTTCTCATGTGAGAATGTTAGTGGGCTTGGAGCAAAGATGTGCCATGTGGAGTACCACAAGCATTTGTAAATGGTAACATTTCTGTGTCTAATTCTACATTTTATGCTTTTAACGTTTCCACTGTCATGATAATGTAGGACTATGAAAACAGTGGCAACCACTGTTTATTTCACCTACTTTTGCCTTTGCTGGAGTTTTATGATATCTGCAGAATTATCAATGAATTGGTACTGTTTTGCGCTTGAGCTGCTAACGTCCCCACCTGGGGAAACATGCTTATCTCTGGAATGCATTGCAGTATCGGCATGAACTTTTAACAGCTAAAATGTTACATCATAAAACCTCTACATGCAAACCTGCAAAGCATTTGAGAAAGTTCTTCTTGTCCTGACATGAAAATGGCCCCACAAGCAAGTCCATGCATGTACTGCAATGCATCCCAAAGTGAATCAAAAACTACTTTGCTATTTAAACATAAACTTACACTATCAAGACAATAGCAAAAGGTCAGGTTCTATGATAATGGCATCTGTACCTCCATTATTGGTGTAATAACCAGCTGCTATGGCCACCAACACAGTAGCAGTTGAGTTTACCACCAGTTCAGTTCGTCCTTGAATGACGATCCTGCTTTCGTTGTCACGGCTGTCAAAGAGACTGTACTCCCCTAGACCATTGAACGTGTATGACTTCCCATCCAGGGTAATGAGATGAGGATCACCCCAGAATCGACCTGTCAGAAGATGACAGTAATGAAAGAATGGACTCCCAAAAAGAGTACTAGTTAACCTTTGACCTCCTATGCAGCTTTCAGTACACATATGTTCAAGTAAGAAATACTGCACATGTATGGTTTACAAGGAGGTCACAGGTTCCCTCTTAGGATGAAGAGCCCCATTATTGCTGGCCTTATATTCACTGATCATTTTACAGGTCAGATTATGCATGTAGAAATGTTACTATGTGTTGATACCCACATAGTGGCGAATTTGGTGCATGTGCATTGTCCTCAAACTACACATGAATCTGCTATGGACTATGTGAGTGGTCGGCTGTACAGGCTTAAACAAATTCAGAGAGTTGCATCATGCTGCCAAGCGCCAGTCTCAGAGGGTAACTTTTCCTATCTAAAAATAATGCTGGAGAATCATACCCTTAAGAATCTTTTAACCCAAAAGGGTTCAGTTAGTGAAAACTATATGAGTATCATTTCTTTATCCTTAAAATACTTAACCAAGCATTTTTCTCAGCTCACGTGGCTTGTTATCATTTTAGGGTGGATATCTTCCCCTAGTGTAATTTCTCAGGAATTCTACCAACCCTTCTGCTAGGATATTTTACCCTAGGAGAACTTTTCCCTTGGGATATCTTGCGCTAGCATATCCTTTCCAGGACCTAACAAGTGTTCTCCTAGGATATCTTACCCTATGGCAACTTTTCCCTACAATATTTTCTCTAGGGAAACTCTTCCTCTTTGGCAAATTTTTCTCTGGGAAAATATCCCCCTCAGGATATTTTCCCAAGGGATTGAAAACTTGACCCAGTAAGGAAATCTTCCATTTAAGCCTGCTTTACGATAGCTTGTTTTAATTTCTAAGTAACAATCTAGTGGCTGAAAATTACACAGGCATTTGGTCAATGTTGCTGCCACCTGACTTTATAGCCGACAATGAAAGCACCATTTAAATTAAAACAGCCGGATAAACATGAGCTCACCTATTCGGATCCACGACGAACTTAAAAACGGTACTGGCCTTTTATCATAAAATAATCCACACCTTTTTGCTTCACAGCAAAGTCTTTGCAAGACAAAGCCTGTCTCCAAAAAGTCTGGAGTGTTAGTGAATGGATGGTAAGGAGTAGAAAAGCTGCCATCAGGACCAAAGGTAATGAATGCGCCCTGGTTATTAGCATCGGCAGAAGGACGGTAGCAGCAGACCTTCAGGAGAGAATTCAACCAGAAGCAGTGCTGTCATAGATGGGGTGAATGTGAGGACGAAGGCAGTGCTATAATATATTATATCTCTGTAAACTATGCTGCTGTTCAATGAAATCATAACATGGCTAACACGCGCAGCAATTTTTATGTATCATGCTCAAAGTTCTAGTTTGTTACTGCAATGGCAGGTGATCATAAGCTGAACCAAAAAAGTGCTCCTATAATGGTATGCACAAAGCCTGGTTTTGAACATTCTCTTCCCACAACTTATATAACGTCAGCCATACAAACCCATTATTGACTCTCAGTCATGGCTGGCTATGAATTTAAGACTTCAAAAGACTCCAACTGTTTGTGGAATGCGCTACATGGTATATAACTACTTTGAACTTGGACACATCATTAAATAATTGCTTTCTACAAGAGTAATTACCGACAAATTTGGTTGTGTTAATGTAACAGATATAAGGCCAAACCAAATTGTTTGTTGGTGCAGCAACAATTTAAAGAGCTAATGTTTCCAGATTGCTCAAGCTTAACAGCTACGATGAAAATTGCGCCTGTTGACTGCCCCTTCATTAGGCAACCAAAAGTCTTGTGTACTTATTAGCGCAAATTATGGTGTTGCAATGGTTAACATAAAGCATTTTCAAACAGTAACCCAGAAACAATTGCATCAAACTCTTGAAGGCACTACTCCACACCCGTGGAAATTGAAATATCAGATTCAATCACCCACCACAGTTGGTCTATTCCACCGTCTGAATGTACTTGCATAACAACGCCGGCCTGGTTGGTCCAAGATCCGCCGGAACCTTCCATCCAAGGAAATTTGGAATAAATTAGTTGGGCAAGGACCATCTCGACCTTGAGTTGCAGCTCGTGCTCGTTGTTCACATTCCCTCCTCTTAAGTCGTTCACCTGCACATGCTGGTGTTAGACCTATGTAGTACTGCCTGGTTTGCCCATTTATAACTTCATCTATATTTTGGGAGAAGATTAACTGCTGACCATTGGAGGCACCGATCACAGCCCTCCCTGATTGGGTTGTACCACTCCAACCAATGCTTCCATTGTAGTTTAGCAATGCAAAAGTGAAACATCCATCAGTTCCTATCACAGCTTGGAAGGAGTTCCTCTGAAACACAATTCAAGCAATGAAGCACATTAGTACAGCCCTCACATCCCAGGTCTGCCAAAATCCCCCATGGCTATTTCTGCAGCTACCATGGATTACAGATTCTTCACACCTACAAAGAAGAACTGGGGGATTGTGGATTTCCGCTGAACTGCTTATTTGGACGCGTTTGAGGGACATTTGTCATATTACTAGTGTTACCCTTTCTCTGCAGTGTGTTCTACTAACAGGTAGCAAAAGCCATAGCCTTTTCCAAGGAGCTTTTGATGTAATTTTTCATGGTGTTTTTTGCAGACAGGCTAGACTACAAGGAGTACGTCTCTCCACGTTATTCATTACATCATTCCAAAGGGTAACCCAGTAGAGGACTGGAAATACCCAATCTTACCTAAACCAAGGTCATAGACAACAAGTACTCATGTTCTTAGAGCGTACACTCACCACAAGAGATCAGAAAACTGAAATAGAAGTCAAAATTACAAGCACAAGGAAAGGCGTCTTTCCGGTTGAAGGTAAATTATACATCTCTGGAAAGCTCATTTTCCAAGGAAGACCACTGTGAAAAGCTCAGGGTCATAATGGCAGATGGCAGTCCAGGGGAATGCATTTAACTGAATCATTATATAACTAAAATTTCTAGTATTAGATGGCTACTAAAACGATTGTTATCTTTACCAAAATAGTCCGTGGGCCAAGTCGTGCACCCAGTGGAATACATTAGTTTTATTATTTGAATGAGCTGGTCATACCACACTAATCAACAGAGAATATGTCTGCTTAAGCCACTTTTGTCCAAACTACCTGAAATTTCACATAGTTTCAAGCAGCTAGTGTTACCATGGCAACAGAAGGCAAATACTCCAGTTCTACTGCTCTCCTGTAACCATATGTTTCTTACAGCATTTAAATTATCCCACAAAGCACTGACAGGCTTCAAAGAAGAGCAGCAGAGTCTTCTAAAACACTTATAATTCAAATTTTTGCCATCATCAGACTTGTAGGGACTGAGGAGGGCTCCGCAGACAATTAATTTATGTGTGTGTGTGTCCGTCAAGCTGCAACTGTTATTAGTCAGCACACGCCAATTGCATCTTTTTTTCCCGATCAAAATGTATGATAGGAAGGCATACATACTTCAACCTAGCCATGCAGTGGAGCTGCAGCTGTTTGTAATGTACGCCATGAAACAAGGTCTAACTTTCGAAATACATCGCCAGAGAGAAACCTTTCCAAAGACGTGTGAGAAACAGGGAAGAGGAACAAATTCTAGACGCCAGGGAGTCCCAAGCCCACTGCTGATTCGATTGCAGCTGTTGCCATGAGCTCTGAACTTTTGAAATAGTTTTTCTCTGATGTTGATAGCAGTAGGGAGTCCCAGGCCCACTGCTTACATACTTCAACAGAGCTATGCAGTACAGCTGCAGCTGTTTCTAATGTATGCCATGAACCGAGGTCTACCTTTCTAAATACACCACCAGAGAAAACCCTTTCCGAACCTGTGTGAAAGAAAGGGAAGAGAAACAAATTTTAGATGCCAGGGACTCCCAGGGCCACTGATGATTCAATTGCAGCTGTTGAAGGTGAGCTCTGAACTCTTGACAGAAATGGCCACATGACAAATGCAGTTGAATGCATGCAGGTGGATTTGGTTACACCAAGTCGCAACATTTCCAGCATGCCAACATTGCACTTCATGCACGTAGGTTTGCTATTCAGAGTTCTTTGTGTGGCACTAGACATAATATGTAAACTATATGGCCTGTGACAGCTCCATACGTATGCCACTTGTCAAAATAACAAGTGTGTAAATATCTAATTGTTACAGGTATTTGTGCATAAAATATATACAAGATAGCAGCAGCCAAAACAGAGTGCTACTGCTGGAGGTCCTAATCACTGCTTGACTCATCAGTGTCAGAGGAGCTCTCACTGTTCCTGTCATTGTCACAGACATCAGCATCTTTTTCTGGCCGATTTGACCAGTTTCTGCACTGACGTGCACCGGTGCACTGCATACAGCTGGCTTGACAAGAGCAATAACAAGACACACATCCAGTGGAGCAAGCACAATTTCAAAGCACCATCAGGGCACCTGGTGCTGGCAGCAGACTCATCAATTTCACAAGAAGTTCATTCTCGTGAACTACCCATCCATGTCCATTGGGAGAGGAGGCTTTAAATGATTTTGAAGGGCATGGCGCCAGAGAGTTGCCTGATAATTGGCCAAGCAAAGGTGGAGCTTGAAAGCATCCTGGGTAGTAGGCAGTGTTGATGACTGTGTTGACTGGCTGCAAATACACAAAACCTGAGCTCATTGACTTTTGTGAAAGGAATCTTGCTGTACAAATGGCTGACAAACTCGAGCTCATCACCCATTATCTACCAACTCCTCTGTCACGTGTAGCTCTTGGCCTACAAACTGCATAGCACAGCAGTGGCCACTACCCACCAATTCAAATGCCATCTTCTTTCCTCTTCCAGTGAATACAGAGGTGCTATCACAACCAGTGAAGCATGAATGCTTGGCAATGCTTTGCACATGTCTGGGCCCAATGATGCTACTATGCTGGACAAATTCAGAAATCGATGACGCAGCCTGTTTCCAGTCTGCCATATCAATTGTGCTGAAATCTCATCAGCTACAGCACAACCAATCACAGCCACTTGAGTATCAGGCAAACTGTTCATGACAGGAGTATCCGTTGATGGCAGCATGATGAGCATAAAGGAAAATGCATGTGTCAGCCTCTTCTTGATGACATGTAAGTGCAGGAAGATCATCAGCAATCACCACCAGGCCATCATGACTGGTCAGTCTTGAGCATCTGTAACTGTGGCACATGAACAATGACTGGTTGAGGAGCAAGTGCAGGTTGCCTCCATTGCTCATAGAGAAATGCCACCAGAGATATTTTGGTCTCAGAGGGAAAAAAGAAACTTCTTTCAGTCACAAGGAATGACAAGAGGTGGTGCCCACACTGCTTGTCTTTATCACTCCAGGTTTTTGACAGAAATCTGGCTATACTGGTCAATGACGAAGTCTATCCTAGGTGAATTATTGCGAATGATAAGGGAGAAAGCTGCTGTGCAAAATCGGCAAATGTACGTCCAATGGGTAGAGTAGCCTGTAGAATTGCCATTCCACCCAGCACAAGACAGCTTTTGGTATCTTGGTTTCACGATTTATTGACTGCTTGATAGCCTGGTAAACTGCTACTTGACCAAATGTATTGCTAGATGAGTGCTAAATGGGTGCCCAAAGCAATACATCTAATGACCAAATGTATTGCCAGATGAGTGCTGCACATTAAACTCCAACATTCTTAAGTGCTGGATCTTTCTTCCATATAAGATCTCCTGGTCCTTTGCATAAACAGCTTGGTCAAATACTACAACAACATCCTCTTGCGGTAGTAAGTGGCCCATGCTAACTGCTCTCAGAAGTGCTTCTTTGAGTGCTGCTAGCTCAGTAGGTGAAGCATTTATCACTGGACAGTAGCCAATGAAGCTCTGTGCTGGAGAGACATTATGCACATTAGAATTGAATGCTGACCATCCAGGAACTCTTTGCACACCTGAAGCACCCATTTCAGAACTTTGTTCTGCAATCATTCGAGCAATAAGTCATGCAAATCGTAGGCCCTAGCTGTTCACGCAGGAAGTGCTTACTCTGAAGATCCCTCAAGGCATTGCATTGGGAGCTCAAAAGTGCCTGGGCCATCTAATCTGCCAGCATTGTGTGGAGCAGGATCCCTCATAGATGTGACATGCAGGGACCTCCTGCAGCATGTCACTGATCGCCTGCCTATTGCTTTTTCTCTTGGATCTGAGGGAGTTGGCAGTCTGTCAGATCTCTTGCATTACAATACCATTTGTGGAGTGAGTGGTATTTGTACCTGATCTGGTTATTTCACATAGATCATTGTTATCGAAGTAAAAGACTGCATTGCTACATCTGCTAATGTTTGATGGGAGAGAAACTCCTCCCCCTGCGATGATAGTTCTTTTTCAGCAAGAGCTGTGTCCAGCTCCAAGATCTGACTAGGTGCAAGACCGTGCTCAAATCAGTTTAACACTATCAGCAGTTGTCCGCAGCATGTCAATTGATAAATGGCCATTTGGGAAGGCAACATGCTTTGGAGGCTTCACACGCCCTTTGCATGCGCATTACAAGATGTCCTGTGCAATGGATAAAATGCAGCGGTGGTCTTCAATGCTACAAGCCTCCACTCTGCCTTCAGTTGGAATGGTTGAACTTGGATCATGTCATAATCCAGGCTAGGAAGTTGTAGAGGGCTGTCGGTACAATGATGGAATCTTCAGCAATGTCTTCAGGCAAATGGGGCCAAGGCACACTATGCAATTCCATCAGGTCTTCTCATACAAGTAATGCTGAATGAAAAAGCTCAATCATGCTTGATTCCACCCTCTGTGTAGTATATGGAGCTGTTGTGCATACATTGTTCTCAAGGTTACCAGATCCGTCCAACTCTGTATCCTCCTTGCCTAGCAGCTCAGCAACCACAGCAAGAGGAACATTTGCACCATAAAAGACTCAGTTTTCCAGGCATTTGTAGTTGATAAAATACAACTCTACAGCCAAAGGGCTCCCGCAGATATCTTTTCAATTTTCCTATTCTATAATCGGGATTTATCTCATCTTCTTCCAGCAGCGCCAAGAAAACGATTCTTTGGTGTAGGCATGGTGAAGATTTTCTTCCCTTTGATCAATGCCTGGGCTGTCTCAGTGACAAGAACATTGAAAGCAGACGTATGCACTATACCCTGTTCTGCTGGTGTTTACTGAAGCTGTAGTATCTTCAGGTGCGTAATGGTTTGATAGCACAACCTCTGGTAAGCAATGTCGGCATCAACATTGTTAATGCCACTGCCTTCGAGATGGAGCAGCAGTCGGTTGTTCTGGTGCAAGCATGCTGTGTCAACGGGCCTTGTCCCCAGGTTAGTACAATTCGCAAGTGGTTCCAGGAGCCAACGGTCATTCTTCATCCTCTTCTCCTCCTGGCAAATCACACATCGATCTTTCAGTGCTCACAGCTTATGTCACTTACTTCACTTTCGCATTCCTGATTCCTGGTCTGTCTGCTGAGATCCTACATTCAAAGACAAGTTTGAAATCTCCTCAGAAGTCAGCGCATTACTAAGGCCTTTCACTTGGCGAGTTCAACGACGTTTTTTCAGAGTCTCCACATAATCGCCTTCAGTCTCCGTATCCATATCACATGATACCCAGTCCTACAAGTCATTCTACAGATACACTACTAAAAATTTGTGAGCTAGGCTCATTCGAGTAGAGGCCGAATACAACTGCTATTTCGCTCTTGTCACTAGTGGGCAAGAAATGACGAAAATTGATAATAGCATAGTCAGTAGGAATCAGGGTCTTTTGCAGTTTCCATAGAGGTTCCATAGTTCCCGTGGTCTGTCGAAGGATAGAAGAAAAGTTGTTGTTTCAAACATTTTGGAAACTTGTGTACATTAAATGTTCAAGGAATCTTACTCTCAAGGGCATGATCTATTTGCAGGAATATAAAAACTAATGTATTCCACTGGGCGCACGAGTGTTCAACAAGGGAGTGTCTTTGCAACTTGGCCCACAGATTAGAAGTGGCGAGTATTCATATACAACAAGTTGTCTTGGATGAGCTCAGCTACTAGTACCTTTACGCAAAGGTTATGAAATGCAAAGACTCAAATGGCTTCAAGAAAAGCTGAAAACTTTGTAGAAGGTGATTAATAAGAAGGTAAATATGCTATTTGGACAAGAAAAGAAACACAAATGCATTCAAAGAACCACATTGCAGACTGCACTGCATTAAATTCCTGCATCTCAAAGCATGAACAGTTCTCCCTATGATCTGTTTGTTCCCAATTGCAATGAAAAGTTCGTTGTACAAGTATGTTTGCAGAACAAATAGCGCATTCCGTTCAGCTTGGTATTGCCCTTCTATCAAAGGTGGATTAAGTTTCAAGATATGCAACTGATCCTCCCTGCTCCTACCCTAATCTGATTAATTAATCCACCATTACTTTGCTGCCTGGTAAATTTGCCTCTTTTGACTATGTAAATATGTCCAGTGACATGAAACAGGGCCAATCACTGCCAAAAGGGCCCGATTGAACTAAGGATGTATCAAGCCCACTGGATGTGAGATCAGTGCAGTTTGCACTGTGTTCCATTGAAAGTGATTTATCTTCCTTTACTTTTAGACTTCATTTGCAGACTGAATCTTTTTTTCCTTCTTCCACTTTTCTGCATTTCTCCTCTCCTTTTCTTTCCTGCAAATCATTTATCTTTTCTTATTTTAAGTTGCCATTTTCCTTTCATTTGTGGGTGCAAACATTTGTGGTAAAACCCAGGATTATATTTCAGCAGTTGTCTGCTGTACTCCTTAGTCTTGCAACTGGCAAAGCCTGAGGCAAGTTGCACAAAACATCTAGCTGTAATACTAGGAGCTTTTTTCCTCTAAATTATAAGAAAATGTACTATCCTTGACAAGTTGTCAGGTGATATTCTAGATCCAGCATCTCTCCAGTCAGTTCCCTTACCCCGAGCAGATTTTCGAGCGACTTCATGTTTGTCCAAGTTACCACAATGGCATGAGTTGCACTGAATGAAGCACCATTGCTGCTGTCATGAGCTACAATATCTGTATTGACTCGGCTGAGTGTCACTGAATCTGTTCTAACGCTGTAGTATACTTGTCCACTTGTACCGTTAGCAGTAGACCAAAACGGAGCAACAGCAATTTTTCCCGATGTGCCAAGACTACCAGCATGTGGGTATATTGGCAGTCGTCCTGAAAAGTCCACATAACCTCCACTTGATACCTGTCAAATAAAGATTTCACTTTAGATTTGTAGTTGCTGACAGGCTATGTTATGTGCATATTTTTCCACACAAAACAGGAAAGAATACATGATTGAAGCACAGTATACATCCAAAGAGAATAAAAACTAACACAGGCTACTTCAGCTGACTTATATGTCATCTTTAACAGTGAGGATGAGTTGAGAAACCATGCACCCACTAAGCCGTTATGTCTACCAGTGCAAATTCTGAATTCACCAGGATATAGCATGTCACAGTGAATATACAGCCACATCAAAAATTATTAATTCTACGTGTAGAGGTCCAATGCTGTCTCCTGCAAGACCCTGTGTTGTTGATAGCTATAATGGCCTCTGCCATACCAAACTAGAATTTTCCCTTGTTCAAGCAACTGGATAGCGGTAATTGAATGCTTCTTCCCTGCTTACAACAAGCCAGTATTATAAGACTTTATTCATTTCCCTTGTAGCTACCCTGCAACCGAAACTGTTGGGCAAACTAGATCAATAGTAGCAAGCCCAACATATGGCACATGTATCAGAAGACTGCCAGTGTAACACTGTTGAAGATCTACTTTATCAGATGTGAACGGTCAAAGTCTCTAAAGAATCACGAGTACATGCAAGGTATGAGCAGCTGCACGGCAACGTTTAGATTTAACGAGCCAACAGTGGCTGCCTGATACATACCCATTCTTAATACCCACATGACGTCCCTTGTGTTTGACAAATTAACATTTATGAATATATGGTAAATTTCACTGCAGGTCATGACAGATAAGTACATAGACGCCTTAAACACCCACCTACGATATTGGTCGTCAGATGCGAAAAATGTTGATTTGTGTCACCCAGCTGCATAACGAGTAAGGGGCATTCAAAGAATGATGGCACAATTGGATTTTGTAACGGTGTGTTGTGCTGGGTTGATACCTTCTACAGGTGATACTTGTTGAACTGTTGGGTTAGCACCTTCCTGCAGCTGATGTCTAGAAAGGGCTCTCTACCTTTGCTATTTAATATCCTTGTTTGCTGGCCTATTCCGTCTTTTGCTTTTTCTAATAAAACCTGAGTTACACATACTGAAGTCTCGTAACGTGTACAGTTAACAACGGTTACAGTGGTAGCAGAGGAAAAATAATCCTAACATTTTTGTTATCTCTACTTATTGGCATGGCTATTGCCCTTGCCCTTGTGGTGTGGCTGCTCATCCAAGGGGGTGAGAAGAGTGCAGCGAGGAAGACGGAGAGAGTGTATGGAAGGGACCCTCCGCTATTTTCGGGCGGACCGTCAGAGTTCAAGGAATGGTTTTTCGCGGTGGGGGAAGCTATCCACATACGACAGCCAACAGACCCGGTCTCTTACACCTCATTGTTTTTAGAAGGTAATGCTCAGCGTTGGTTTATTAATTTATCAGAAGGGGGTGGACAGCCCAAGGAATGGCCGTGCTTTAAGGAACTGCTCATCAATGCCTTCGCTACTCCGCATGATGAAGAGAGGAACAGATTCCTTCTTGTGCAAGCCCGTCAGTCTGGTGATTTGGAGTCGTATGTTTCATCATTCACCGGACTCTGCCTTCAGGCGAAGGAGGTTGACGAACTGACTAGGGCTGCACTGTTCATAACCGGCCTTGCTAATGAACAGCTAAGACGCGAAGTTCATAAACAGCACCCTGTAACGCTGCAAGATGCCATTCGATCAGCTCGGGGGTGCGCGGGCAATTTTTTGACTCTTGTGTAACAGTGGAAGTCTACCGGCTGCAACTCCTTGGACTTCGCCAGTGGCCCATGTGTACAGAGCAACGAGTTAAGTTATCAGTGTTCAACAGAGCTGCCCTGAAGGTTTACCACAAGGATGTGAGTCTCCGCAATCCACTACCGCCACCACCGCCGCCAATCGTTGCTGCAGATGGATATGAACGTTATGTTGTTGAAGCAGTGCTGTCTCATCGCCAGTTCCAAGGAAGAAAACAATATCTCATAAAGTGGAGAGGGTATCAAGAACCCACCTGGGAGCCTGAACATTTTCTTGCCAATGAAGTTGGCGATCTAATTCTTCCCTTGCGTGACTACTTAGCCTGTCAGCAATAGGGAGGGGGATAGTGTAACGGTGTTTCATGTTGGGTTAATACCTTCTACAGGTGATACTTGTTGAACTGTTGGGTTAGCACCTTCCTGCAGCTGATATCTAGAAAGAGCTCTCTACCTTTGCTATTTAATATCCTTGTTTGCTGGCCTATTTCGTCTTTTGCTTTTCTAATAAAACCTGAGTTACACATACTGAAGTCTCGTAACGTGTACAGTTAACAACAGTTACATATTTGGCTTGACTGCATTGCACAAAAGGAGCTATAACTTTTGGAGGAAACGGAATATTTGAAAGCTGTTATCAACATTGTTCTTTAGTATAAAGTACCTAGAAGTTGAGCAAGGAAGCTTCCTTTTCCTTCCAGAAATTGTCATAAGCACGCTTTCCCACCGAACAGCCCCCACAATCAAATGACGTAGAGCGTGCATATGCATGGTGTCTGATGACAGGTAGGCTAGATGTACAAAGGACTTTGAACTAATAAGTTATCTTTTCTTTGAACTGATCCCAGAGAGAAAGGCAGAAAAGCAAGTCTTCTAGAGCTTCAGTATGCAGTTTTTCTGCTGCTTGGATAGGTTGCGTAGCAACTGTTCTGATTATATCGCTGTTACGCACTCAATGTTGTCTTCATCATGGTTGATTTTCTCTCCTTGACACTTTTCATTTGTTGCAGTCTTATTTTCTCTCTCTGTCTTCAGACTTTGATTATGCCTCATGGTGGGATAACCTCCAGGTCTCATGGCCCGTCTCGTTCTTCAGGTCGGTATGTCCCTGGATTCCAACCTCCACTACCACTGTCTTCCTCCATGTCATCGTTGTCGCCCTCAGAGGCTGCCCCTTCCTCTTCATTGGCTGAGCCAGCGTGGTTCCCAGCGGTGATGTCACAGATGTCTTCCCAAGAGGCAGCAGAAAGAGCAGTTGCAGAAGCTTCCGCCACGAAGGATCAGGTGAAGGCTCTCAAACGAACATCTTCGAGCCAGACTTCCCCAACGAAACTCGCCATTCTTTCCCTTCAATGCCAGCATGACCTCAATGATGCAGTGCTTGCCACAGCTCAAGGTGCACTGGACTGCCTACCCCAAGAGGCAGAAGAAGCAAAGCAGCCCCTGCATGGAAGTAAGTCATCACTTTTGGAACGCCAAAAACATTTGAAAATTGCAGACCGTTTTGGCTGGAATACTGTTGAGGTTTATTCCGCTTGGCTTCTTGGCGATTCTGCGGATGATGAATGCCAAATTTCTACCGTGGCTTCTACAGCCAGAAGGATCAGTGGCCCTCCCTTTCGGTCTAGCAGACAAGGACAAAATGTCTCCAGGCAATCCTGGCCTCACTTCATAAATGTAATCAATGGCTTCTCGCTGATGCCTCTCTGGTAGGCATTCAAGGCTACGCCCCAACCCTCGAGGGGAGGGATTGGTATCTGCTTCCTTTGTCAGCGCCCAGGCCATTTCACTAGAGTGTGCTCTGTGTTACCAAAAGCCAGTCATGTGCCTTATCATTGGTCTATCAATTCAGGTTCACCTGCCCTCTCCTCATTAGCTACAGCTCCAGTTTGTCAAGTTCTCTACACCAAGCAACTCAAGCTGATTATGAAGGCAACTCTCAGATAAGTGATGAACAATTTGTGGGTGGGGAGATTGTGGTGTGTGGTGTGAGAGGACATTCGAGTGAGCATTTGAAGTTCTGGTCCTTTATTGGTGCATCAGACATTGTTCTTAGTATAATCAGGGATGGTTATTTCTTACCCTTTGTAACCACTCCTGTTCCTTGTTATCACAAAAGTCAGGCTGGTGCCCTGCAACAATACCCTTTTGTTTCTTCGTGCATTGAGAAACTGCTGGCATGTGGGGTAGTTGAGGAGGTCTTGGAGCATCTACTTTGTGTTGTAGGTCCTTTAGGAGTTGTTCCTGAAAAGAATGGATCATTTCGCCTTATTCTAGACCTCCACTGCTTAAATAATTTTCTTGCTGACCAAAATGTTCACATTGAAGATCTAAGGTTAGTCCCTACACTATTTGACAGGCACTTTGAGATGTTTACATTTGACCTGAAGGATGGGTATTATCCCATTGAAATTGCAGCACCGCACAGATGTTATTTAGGTTTCTCTTGGAGTTTTAGCGTAATTACTCGGTTTTTACGGTTTGGTTGTCTCCCTATTGGTCTGAAGAGTGCCCCATTTGCTTTCACCAAGGTGCTTTTTTAATTTGTCCCTTGATGAGGCACTGGCGATCGCAAGACATAAAATTGTTAATGTACTTGGATGACAGCCTTGGTGGAGACACACAGACTAACGTCAAGAAGGTTGTTCCCACAGTCTGCTAGGATCTGGACAACAGTGGCATAATGGTTAAAGAGGCTAAAAGCCGCTTTGAGCCACATACTAGGCTGCAGTCTCTTGGGTACATATTGACA
The DNA here is from genome assembly GCA_028565695.1 of Nicola tetela. Lineage (NCBI taxonomy): Eukaryota > Metazoa > Porifera > Calcarea > Clathrinida > Clathrinidae > Nicola > Nicola tetela. The sequence continues at coordinate 12,355 of JAOWAW010160511.1, read as the reverse complement.
CATCTGGAAACCTTTTTGGGGTCACAAAGGAGCAGGTACGGAAGCTTCACAGCTTACTCTCCTCACTTAATAGCAGCTGTGATTTGGTGCAAGCACAGGACATTGCTAGACTGACAGGGACCGTCTGCTCTATGTGGCTGGCATTGGTTCCAATCCCATCACTAATGTGCAGAGGTCTGCACGAATGTATTGCCGATATTTCTCCGTTTGCATGGCATCAAATCAGGTCACTGTCAGCTGCAGCAAAGGCAGAAATTCGTTTTTGGATTGATAACTTTGAGACATTTTATGGCCAGCCTATTTGGCGACAAAAACCTTGTATAGTAGTGCTGGGCTGGTTTGATGCCTGCTCCACTGGCTGGGGAGCCTTTATAGAGGATGGAGGTTCTCACATCACCTCTGGGAATTGGCCTCATGGGTCACAAATTCATTGTGCCAGCTCCATGCACTGTGAGCTACTGGCATTGAGGTACACACTAGAAGCTACAATCTACCATCTTCAAGGTCGCTCCATGGGAATACACACAAACAACCTCAATGTGATTTCTATTGTTTCTAAAGGAAGTTGTGTTTCTGCTCTCCACCAGCAGGCTCTAGATATTTTTACCTCCGCAAGGAAAACCATATTGCCCTACATGTCCAGTGGGTCCCACGAGATCAGAATGTTAGGGCTGATTATTTGTCTCGCATCCTCGACAGCGATGGCTGGCAAGTCTCATTATGTATTTTCCACACCCTGGTTGAGAGATGGGGTCCACACACGGTCAACTGGTTTACAAGCCATTTCACAGCCCAACTGCCTAGGTCCAATTCTTACTGGTGGAACCCAGGCTGTGAAGGTGTAGACACTTTTTCACAAGACTGGTTCCACAAGAACAATTGGTGTGTGCTTCACCCAGTGCTTCTGGGCTATCTTCTGCAGTTCCTTGTCTCTAACCCCTGTCACACCACAGTAATTTTACCAGAGTGGCCCACTGCACCATAATGGCCACAATGGAACCCTCCAGGGAAATGGCACGAAAGTGTGGTGGACTTCATCAGTATCGCCTTCAAGGAACGGGTGGCTCAACACCCCACTCATCAGGGCTGCCTTTTTGGTGCAGTCCACATCCCTTTTCCACTCCTAGCATTCCGTGTCTGTTCCCAGCAATGTTGCAAGCAGCAGTTTGCCCAAAACTACCCAAAAAAACATCAGTCCTTCAGTAAGTTTTGGTTGGCAGCTGGGACATTTTTTCTTCTTGTCTTTGGTTGATACCATGCTCAATGACTTGCAGGCAGGCTGGCATCCTCCAGCTGAGGCAATGCATTCTTGTAATGACCTGTCCATGCTGGAAGCCATGACAGTCTGTTGGTGTGATAACTATTTTGCTATGAATTGTGCTTGGCAGGCGGTCAGCCAAGGAAGTTTTTTGCTGGAGTTACAATTAGCTTTCTCTGCGCCTGGCAGGCAGGCAGACCCACCGGCAGCCAAGGCATCAAATGCTTGCACAAACTGTTGTTCTTGTACAAAAAATATTGGATCATTCAAACAGAGTACACAAAGTGGCACTTAATGGCATGCCATCCTGTCTTCCCTCTGTCCTTGCTGTGTTCTTGACCAGGCTCTTCTTCCTTCTGGACAACCCTGCGTAGTCTGGACCACTGTCATCGCTCGCTCAGAGCTTCAAAACCCCCTACTCCTTGACAAGGCACCTTTCACCTGCCGTGGCTACCTCCTTTCCTTCCCACAATGGAAGTCATGGCCCTCAACATTCTCTTTGCCCACATTCCCAGTCGAGCCGACTCATGTCTCACTGTACCTGGTACATCTCCTACATCAGTCAGGGTCATCGGCTGGGGCAACACAGGTCTCTGCCTCTCTCCACTGGCTCCATACAAAGGCGAACCTTCCAGACCCCACTGCTCATCCATCTATTGCTCACCTACGTCAAGCTATTCGGCAGCTCAGGAGTCACCCAGTGATGCCGCACAAGCCACTATCTTCTCCAAAATACTACCAAGTCATTTAATCATTGTCATGCGGAATGGTATCTCTACGACCCTTACAGTGCACGGCCTTGTTTGCTCTGGGTGTTTTCGCTCTCCTGCACTGGCATGATTTGCAACGCCCCTGCTGCTCACACATCACTTTCCTGCCAATCCACATGCAGATTCTGCTTCCACAGCGGAAGAATGATCAACTTGGAGAAGGTCAATGCGTGGTTGTTTCCCGGGGCTCTGACCGAAGTTCATGCCCTTTTCCCATTGTTGAGCAGTCCCTTGTCTCCGCCTGGCAAAACGACACAGATTTAGTTTTTGGGAAGGTGGTACTTGCTCCAAGAAAAGTTGACTATTTGCGCGGCCCTCTGTTCTATAGTTGCGCTTGAGAGATGGTTTTGTCTGCATTGGAGTCAGCAGGAATAGAGTCTGCTGCGAGCCTACAGCTCTGCTCTAGAGAGGTTCAAATATATGAGTCAGGGAGTCCATGGACCATAGGAATGAAACACATTGTGCACTCAATGTTTTCTTCATCACGGTTGGTTTTCTCTCCTTGACACTTTTCGTTCATTGCAGTCTTATTTTCTCTCTCTGTTTCAGACTCTCCCCCCCCCTCCCATTGTGTCTAATGTTCTAAGTTCTAATGTCAAGAAGCCAGGGGGTTGTTTTTTGGTTGCAGTTTTTTTGCTGACTTTGGGTTTTTTCCTATCACCACCCTTGGGCCAAGGGTGTTAGGTGAGAGTTTATTATTTCTTAAATTTTTATTTTTGGCCTGGCTCATAGTGTGTTTATGGCCCCAGTACCCCCAGGCTTCTGCAGTACTGGTGGTGTGCCTGAAGCAGTCTCATTATGTGTGCTCGCTACTAGTGCATTGCTGTTGCCTGTGAACTGCAATAAAACCAGCCACTACAACCACTGACAGGTTCTCCTTGTATAGTGACAGAAAACCCAACATTTACGATTTTAATGATAAGGAAATCGTGCCGGGCCCAACACCCATGCAGTTTATGTATGGATTACTGTGCACATGCCAGCACCTATGTAGTAGTGGATGAACCTGCCCTAAGTTTCTTAAGGTACTACACAGAAAGAATATTATGCGTTTTCCAAACTTAAAAACTTACTCGTGCCTCTTGACTGCTTGTGTCTCCCAATGGGAATGCAACTGGCAGATGGAGAGTAACAGAGCTATCCACACTGCTTTTTGGCAAGGTCAGGTCATCCACAGCTTCACCAAATGGATAGAAGTGAGAAGGCACTACAAAACAGTACACAAACATCAATAACTGCAACAACACCAACTGATACAGAGTTATACAGAAGTAGCAATTGCATGATCATCACTCTGAACAAATTGTGCAGCAGAGTTATGTACCTCTAATTACAAGCATACTATCACAAATGAACAGTTTCACTGTTTATGTCAACACCCCATTTGCATTGTCACTTTTAATGCACAGATTTGTCACAGGATGCAGTGCAAAAGGGTGAATGACTTTGGACCTAATCAGATATAAATATGGGTAATGATGTTGGCACTGGAAAGAATTTCACTAGTGGGGTTTTAATGCAACAATTGAGAACAACTTGTGAATCAGTTTTAATTGCCTCTCACAGTTATCCTCTCATTTTCTTGTTTTTACCGGCTGGAGCGCACAGCTGACTCAAACCTGTGGCAATTCATCACTTACCCAAATGAAAATTACAACCAATACCTCTGAAATATTCCACCAGTTCAAAAGTACTGTCTTCATGTCGCCCTTTGTGAGTATTTCTCGACAAGATCCAATATCTAGTCCGCTTAAACACCACAAAGTAACTACAAAACTGTAGCCCATGTCCGAACCATTCCATTTTCTATAATGTAACGCATGTCTGCAATGGCTTGTGTATGCCACCTAGCAATGTTTGATTAATGCCATTCATCAAGGTCTTGAACCTACAAGTTGTCGGATCAATGGAGTCGTTACTTTTCTAAAATTGTGGCTGCAAAACTTAGCCGCCGTGTAATTACAAGAAAGAGCATGGGAGATTGTTCTGCTAATTTACGGTGGAGCCAATGGGAAGGATCAGAGTATGTATCGAGTGTTTCATCTACATTGAGCCTTCTTCAAGATGATTCCAGTGTTGGGGCCAAGCTTAGTGTTTGGTTTCGGATCCTATTTGAAGACCAAAAAGCCCTGAAGCTTCTTCAGACTATGCTGGCCATTGTTGTGGGTGTTGTAAACGACATTGTGAAGGCCAGTTATAATCTTTACAGCATTGGGCCACTTTTTCACTTTTGCTAAGTATCTGGGCAGGAATTTCTGAAGCTCATTGGGCCGCCATCCCAAGCTGAACGATGTCGTGAGCAGCATAGCCACTAGTGACAACGAGACAGTTCAGCTGAAGAATCACGCCAAAGCTGGAGTGTAGGTTGGTCTGCACAACTTCTTCCGCATGTTAAATGGACATTATGTCATATGTGCATTTAAGGGCTGCTGGAATATTTTCACCAGCTGATACCAATGCCTTGCTTCTAGGGGCATCAACAGTTCAATTGCTGCGTGATTTTCCATTCTTGGATAATGATAGGGTGATCAAAAACCAGGCAAAAGAGCTGCCACTCGTTTGGCAACTGCTTAAGATGACCACTCAGAAGTAGATGCTCTACAGTACGGGACTAACACAAAGATCAACTGCCAGTGGCATCATCCGTTTTCGCAAAGCGGTTTTTGTAGGTACAGCATTCAGCAACAGAAGAAATATTTTCCGAAGCTTAATGCTTCCTTTCACAAGGAGAAGGAAAATGTTTAAGGAGATTATTTGGAAGCAGCTATGGTGCAGCAATACAACTATCGCCAAGAGTAACTCTGGATAACTCACAGTCTGGACAAGCCTGAGCAGCAATACTGAGCTACTAAAGACACTGGGTAAATATTTTTACAATACAAAATTTGGTTTGCAATGTAACTGAACAAGAAGCGTTAGTGTGAGTATCATCCTACAGACCTATCATTAAAGTTAGCCATAGACTGCAAAATTTTGAGCAATGCTAAAGCATGACACTTAAAAATGTTGACCATTATACTCTAGTGCCTAACATAAACCTTGCAGCACAATATAAAATAAAACTGCTAGTAGAAGTGACAGCTTGCACTAACTTACCACCGCATCCATCTGTGAATGTAAATATCTTTGGTGTAGATGAAGTACTACAGTCCATGCAATCTATTCCAATGTGACCTGCTTTGCACCAGCAAGCTCCAGTTGTAGCCAGACAACTCGAACTGCCAATGTGATTACACATTGAGCAATCGAGGCACTGGTGGCCATCAAAGTATTGGAAAGGGCTGCATGTTTCTGGTGAAAAGTTAAAAGCGGGATGTGTTGCATTAGAAGAGTAGTGTTATGTCAGTTTTAAATTTTTAAACACATAATTTTGGTAATTAGCCACGAGCAGTTACTCTATACAATGATAAGATTTGTTATGGGAAAGGATCCTTGCAATTGCTTCATTGGATATAGATTTAGATCATTGTTTCCATAGGGAGAATGACAACCGTTACTAGTTTGTACAGTTGTACAGTGATCACCAATACACTGTCTCTTAACAGAATTGTTGAAGAAGGCTCCCAAATTTACTCTTCTCATGCACTGTTGGCAGATTTATCTGCTTTGATATATTTTACAACTTGTCAACATCTTTGATGCATATTCCCAAGTGTATCAAAATACAAGTAACATCTGTGATCTTTGATAATGATGTACTATAACTTTAGGCAATGTTGTAAAATATGCAATGAATGGAATTGCTCCACCGCTGCATGCTGGAGCATTGACTTAACCAAACTATTTTAATCGAATCCCTTGGTTTTTTTCTAATGTGAGACAGACTTGGTTTTTCACAGCCACTCATTCAATGTCTCGTGAACATCATCAGAAACTGGATAACAACCACAACTGCCGTGTCTTCATGTTCCTTCTAATATACTAATAGGTACCTTTTTCAATACAATTCCCTCCCTGCGCAATTGGCCGATAATTTAAGTTCAAGACTTCATTAGCTCACAAAAGCAATTAAAATAACACCGAGGTATGCAACAATCTGCTACTATGAAACCAGGACTTCAAAAAATTTCTCATGGGGGGATGCCTCTGCAAAACCCTACATTCAACCTCCTATAGCTGCTACCCAGATAATTTCACACCTGACTATTTGAAATTTTTTGCCTGTTTATTGTTATTGGGACGGAAACAATGGAGAAGAAGGTTAACAACTAAAACATTTAACATAACATGGGAAATCATCAAACTACCAGTGAATTCAAAGCCACTGACATGCAAAATTCAGCTGCTTTTATATTTCGAAGTTGCACGCCTATGTTGCTCTTCCTCAAGATATATATCCATCATGAAGAAGACTAGAATAGGATTAGAGGATTGTGACTGCTCTCTCAAAAGTTGCCACTTACTACCAAGAAACTTACTTGGAGAACAAGTAATACCATCTCCAGAGAAACCGAACCGACATACACAGCGAAAACTGCCTGGCTGGTTTACGCAAGTAGCGTTTGAGCTGCAAATGGCAGACAAGGAACACTCATCTACATCATGACAAGTTACTCCGTCACCATTGTATCCAGGTAAACAGCTGCAGTTGAAAGATCCATCCGTATTTTCACAGGCTGTCTGTGAAGTGCAATTGTGAGTTCCAGCCCAGCACTCGTCAATGTCAATACAGGTGCTTCCATTGCAAGTGTAGCCAGGATCACAACCACAATAGAATGAACCAAATGTGTCTGTGCATCTCGAGTTACAGCATGACGGATCTGAAACAAGGTTGAAATCTCTACAAAATCAGCATTGTTACATCAGCCAGACATTTTTTAAAGGATAATGAATTGAGTATCTCGTAAAATTACTGAAAGGTGGTACATCTATGCAGAATATGACCACATGACATGGTTGTTATGTATTGTGTCGAGACCGTTGAATTTAATTGCAATGAGGTAATGAAGCTGTACTTGAAGTATATTAACCTAATTGGACTGTTACATGCGCAATACATTACAGACAGGAAGATTCTTTTAAATACATTGCTTTCGTACCTGGTGATCCTAAACAGGATGGTGGGGCAGTGCAGTTATGGCTATCCAATGAGCACTCATCTACCTCTGTGCACACTGAACCATTTCCCGAGAAACCACCCAAACATCGGCAGCTGTAAGATCCAGCGACGTTAATACATTCAGCATAATCATGGCAGTTGTGGCTTTGTGGCACTGGACAATGGGAAAAGCCAAAGTCATACACTACATACTTCAGAATGTGTAATGATTACTCAAACCTGGAATGGTTCTGGAATGTTTCATTTGGTTTGTGTTAGTGCTAATCCCTTTCCTTGTTCAACTGCTGTTGATCCTTGGAATCAGACAGAGGTTATTCCCGGGGTGCCCTTGTGCCTGGTATGCTCTTATTTCTGAATCCACATTGAGCCCCCCACGTTATAATTCACATTATAGTAAAATTCATCCAACGCCCTTCTGGCTCATTCCATTCTAAGGCAACTGGCAGGTCATGCAGGCTTGCTGTTGAGGATTGTTGTCCCGTGTGTTTAGCTAAAACAAAACTGCTCACCCAGAGTCCGGGTAGCGTTTCCCTGAATCTGCAGTAGGTCTTCTTAACGCCTGTGCTCTGCTCTAGAGAGGTTCAAATATACGAGTCAGGGAGTCCATGGACCACGAGAATGAAACACTTGAGACGACCAAGACAAGCTATGAAATCTGAACGGCAGCAAACTTTCTCCTGCACTGTGTATGAATCACACTACAAAATTGTAGTGCAAGCGTACACTGTACTGGAAGGGGAACGCTAGGTGTGCAACACAAAGGTTGTAGAATTCTCCACGTGGTGGATTTTGCAGCCACTACTGCAACTGCATGTAGACGCTTCTGTCAAAGGATTTATACTATTCGTAGCCATAATGTGGAAGCTCAAATTCAGCATTAGGCAGCTGGATGATTTTGCATACTTTTCTCACGCTAACACAATTCCAAGGTGCAAGCAACAGGGGTTTCATTGCATTATAACAAGTGGCGTATGCATGGAGCCGTCGCAGGCCTTATGGCTTACATATAATGGATGCCAAATTCCACGCAAAGTCCACACTGAGGCACTCATTGAAGCTCTACATTGCATACAGGACTAAGACCGGGTTGCTACAAGTTGCGACACGACTAAGCTGCTCTGGTTTGGACAAAGGAGGTTGGAATTGTATTTACAGTGGCAGAATTCCTTAAGCTCATGCTCATCATGCAGTCTACCATGTACATGTAGATCTTGAAGACGCAACTAAAACAAACCTACATGTACTAAGCGCAGTGTCGGCATGCTGGAAATGGTGACTTGTCTGTTTTTACGCTCAGTTTCGACTTCGAAGAAGACACTTTTGATCTCGCTGCAGGGCCACAGCAATTCTCGGTGAAGAGTTGACTCAGAACCTGCCAATATTGACAAAGCGCTGCCGACTGGCAGCGCAGAGCAACTCCAACAACTTGAGAGGCCAAATGCTCGTGTGGTCGTCGCTGTCTGACTCAACAGTGACCATGGATGTTACCAGACCGCAGCCCAATTCCCCTCCCCCTCCCCCATGAACTTTGCAGGAGCATCGTTCTCTGGCTGTAGTTCCAATTTTCCTTTCCCCTCTAAGCGTTTACTTTGTGTTCACTAAAATACAGACTAGTCTTCTTTCTGTTCCGGACGCCTCTTCTTGCTTGCAGCTGTGTGGCATGCGGCAGAATGTACATGTACATTTCATGTACAAGTGTTGCTGATCTGTTCTTCACGGAGTATGCAAATGCAAAAGCGTATAGCCTAAACCATACAGTGGGCGCATTCGATTTGCATGTGAATAGGTTGAATATGAATAGTTGGGACGTCGTAAACATCATGAATACGAATGGTCAAATCGAACGACCACAACGTGAGCCTGGCTGAGCCAGAAGTGATTGCTATGGTAAAAATGGCGCAGGGCAGCGCGGGATCGGTTTCAGCTGCAGGTTGTTCACCTCAGCCAGTTTACCGCAATTGTTGCCTATTTTCCAGATCTAAAGTTGTTTGCAGAGACTGTCTAAAAAAGAAATGGAGAGGCGTCTTGAAATACAAGTCGTTGGTCTCGCTCTGTCAGCTACAATGGATCTTGTGATCAGCGACGAAGAGATTGATGAGCTGACCGCAGCATGCATTGCGCACTTTATCCCTTGCTGCTTTTGTTAAGCATCTATCGTCGTGTTCGGCGGCCAAAAATAAGGCAGTATCCTAGAAGCAGTCGTTCCATTATATACCATGGAGGACTTTCGCCAGCACTTTCGCTTAACTCGCGGAACATTTGAAGTCGTTCTAGGATGGATCGCCCTGTCTCCTCGTATACCGACCCAACACCATTGCGGACGTCAACCGGTTGGCCTTGTTAAGCAGCTCTTGTTAGCACTTTGGTACTTGGCAACGCAAGAAAGCTTCAGGCAAGTGAGCGACGGTTTTGGAGTTAGTGATTCCCCTTGCCACTCCGTGGTTTATCGAGTGGTGGCAGCTTTGTCCGATGCCGTCGATAACTTCGTCATCTGGCCAACAAGGCCAGCACGTGTGCAATGTATTTGTGTTGGCTTTCAGCGACTGTCAGAGGTGCCTGGTGTACTCCCAGCTGTTGATGGCTGCCATATACGCATTTCACCACCATCTGCTGACGAGCAGAGCCACTTCAACAGAAAGCGTTTTCACAGCATTATTCTGCAAGGCGTGTGTGACACTGATATGCTGTACACCAGTGTTTTTGCAGGTTGGCCAGGATCGTGCCATGATGCTCATGTTTTTCGAAACTCACCGCTTTACGCAGCAGCAGAAGCAAACCCTATGCCGGCTTTTCCAGGAAACTCGTTCCTCGTGGCAGATTCAGCGTATGGGGCATGTGCATGGCTTGCTACCAGTAGTATAGGAAATTGGGGATCTGGCGCAACCCTGATTTCTAATTGAGAGCTTCCCGAGATCGCAATCAAGAAAGCTGTCGAGGACGCAATCGAGAGTTCCTGGGGATGCAATTGAAAGCGCTCCGATTATCGAGAGCTGAGAACAGGGAAAGGGTTTTTGGCGTAATCCCATTTTAAACGGGAGCTTCCCAATTAGAATCACCAGCTCCGTTTTCAACGGAATCCTCCCGATTAGAATCGAGGACGTGATCGAGGACGCAATCGAGAGCGTCCCTCATCAAGAGCTCCCTGTTTAAAATCGAGCAGGCGATCGCGGACGCAATGGAGAGTGTCCCTTATCGAGAGCTCCCGATAAGAATCGAGGGCGCGACTGAGGACGCAATCGAGAGCTCCCGAGTACGCAGTCGAGAGCGCACAAAAAATTCAATTTTGGCTTTTCAGCACCATGTACAATGAACGATCAAAATGTCAGCGTTAGCACTGCATCCTTCCCATCTCGACGATTCCCGTCTCGACGATTCCCGGCAGCACCAGTCGAAAGAGAAAGTAGCCATAAAGTAAAACAAAATGAGCTTGCTGATACAGTTCGTTCTCGAGAGCGTCATAGGAGGACTCGCGATCGGAGGAGTCGCAGCCGTTTATGTCTCAAGTCTGTTCTTCGTCATTTCAAAGGCAAAAGACGTTCTCCAAAATCGCGCCGATATCGAAGTGGACGTCCCCGATGAGGATGTCAGGACATTGGTCCTACGAAGCCGCTCGATCAGATTCCAACCGTCAGGAACGACCCGTTGAGCCCACGATGGTAGGCAACGGCCGTTGAGGCAACAGTAGCCAATGGCCGTTGAGCCCGTTGAGAGTGCCCTTATGGAGGACGCAGTCGAGAGCGCACAAAAAAATTCAATTTTGGCCGTCAAGGCGATGACCGCAACTTTCAAAAGCCTATTGTTTCGTAAACGGGTCGCGATCAGTCAGCCAGAGAGGAGCTACACATCACAGCTATGCGTACCGGTCTATCTGTAGGTATATGGTGCCAAAACTGAAATTTTCAGTGACCTGTCAGAGAAGAAAGTGCCTTCTGTGCTCATTACACTCAAGAACGCCATAGAGAACGGATATTGAGACTTATCGAGAAAGCTACTGATACGTACGTGTAGGCAACAGAGATAAAATTGAAATTTTCGGTGAGCTGTCAGAGAAGAAAGTGCCTGCATGTGCTCACTACACTCGAGAACGCTATTGAGAGTCCATCATGGTTGATACCGCCACGAACGACTTTCGTCGGAGCGTTCGTTCCCATCGACTTTCGTCGGAGCGCTCATTCCCGTCAATTTTCGTTGAAGCAAGGTTTAGAGACAAAAGAGTTGAATATATTCCACTCTTCCATCAATCAAGGATACGGTCGATAAGGCCGTGTCAAAGCTTTCTGTTGAAGGCTGCCCTTGGAGACTCCCATCGGCTCTGTCGTCAACGACTCCGTTAATGCCTTCGTTTACCTCGATGATCACCCTTCTTTTCTATTTTATTCTTTCAACGTTATTGATCGGGATCCCCGTATTGAACTAATGCCCGTACCCTTTCCACTTCACCAGGACCATATCGTTCTTTTTATCTCGCCTCAATATCTTTTCGAGTCTGAAGACGTCCTGATCGGTCTTCTGCAACTCACGGCCTCGTAAAAAGAGCCATCGATACTTTCGCCGTTGAAATCATTGAGTTTGTACGTTAGTGGATTAGTGTTTTGAATTTAAACAATTTAAATATCTTCTCGGTCCATCTTGGAGTTTACCCCTTCTCAAAGATCGCTTTCTTTTTGCTGATGCGCACTCGATCGCCTACTTTAAACTTAGCCGGCGATGGTGCTCTAAACATTTTTCAATAAAGGTTCACACGCAGCTCCTCGTTCTTCTTCAAAGAAGCCTCCTTTGGCTTCATTTTGACACTTCCTTGGTACTTAGCACTGTAAATACTGACGAGCGTGTTGGGAATATCGACGTATCTATGGGTGTTAATAGGGCTGAAATATTTCCACATCCACTCTTTCAAAGTGCGATTGAACCTTTCAACAACGACTGCTTTACCCTTAATTTTGGTGTATTATGAATATAATGCTATTAATAGGTGTATACGCATTACTATGACCTTAGCGGACAAGCTTAACCCCGCCCACAGATTGCTCTGTATTGTAATGCACTCACTGCCTTATCCTCGGCACACATGCACCGTATGCATAAAGACCACGCCTAGTCCTACTTCTTATCTTCTCTCCCTCACTTCTCTCCCTCCTCTCTCTTTCATGCCAAGTTGCCAACATCTGGTCGAGTCAACTTGTTTGCCTCACCGGTCTGAGTTGTGGTCTTTGAGTACTGGGAAGCATATTACATGGCGCAGTGGACGTTTGCGTGTACTTTCTAAGC
>JAOWAW010160400.1:0-20348 GCA_028565695.1 Nicola tetela | reverse complement strand
TGCCTAACCAGGTTAGTCAGTGGAGGCTGTCAGCTCTTGAAATTCATTCATTGAAAGTTTAGATTGATGGTAATAACGTATGAAATAATACTTTGGGGTACACTGATCATGACTGGCCCGACTGACTGTGCAGCCGATACTGCTGGCATGGCACTGACACTGAGCAGGCTTCATCAGCTTTGTACATACTGAGTGACAGTGTAGGATAGCATTTGACAAGGTAATAAAATAAACAAGCTCGGTATCAATTTTTGTCGAAGATACTTGCTACCCAGGCTTGTTGCCTCCACCTTTAGGGTCCAGGAACAAACCTGAGGTGTTTAGGTTGGAGCAACGACATGGTTGATGGTCATAAACAGTCATTTCGTATGCTAGACGCTGACGTTGCTATGGCAACTCGATCGCCAAACCCCCGTCGATCTTTCTCGTCGTTTCTGGAGAAACGGCCCCGCTTCTGCGCTGGAAACAAGCAGAAATCTTCTTTAAACCGACCATTCTAGCGGAGAGTGGACATTGTAAATTGTTGGACAGAGGATGTAACGCGACCATCCGATTCTGGTAGTTGGCCGACGGACTAATACTGGCGGGGGATTTTCTTTGCCAGTTTGAGAGCGCTGCGTCACAGCCATGTGGCACTGACCACTTCCCAACTGCTCCTTCAGCCCTCTGATGGTTCTGGACGTTCTCTCAAAAAGAGCGAGAGGAAGGCAAGAGGTACTTCTCAGGTTATAGACACCGACAAGCTCAGCTTCTTGTATTGCTGCCTTTCCCCCGGAATGCCGTGTAGTGTACCACTGGTATACCATGGGGCATTTCAATGATATACCAGATCTGTTGCCATATCAATGGAATACCAGAGAGAGAGAGAGACAGACAGACAGACAGCCAGACAGACAGACAGACAGACAGAACGAAAGAGAGAGAGAGAGGGGAAGCGAGACAAACAGACAGACAGAATGAGACAGACAGACAGACAGACAGACAGAGAGAAGGTAGTCTGGAGCTGGAGCTGACAACATGGTTTGACGGGACTGCTGGGATCCAAGCATAGCACATTTGCTGCACTTAGCAAAAATGTCTTAGCACATTCTGGGCCAGAACACAATGTCACAACACATTTGAATGTTACCAGGCTCTCAGCACCCATATGGGAAGAGTGAATTTTTGAAAGCACTTGGGACTGCAATGTTGGAGGAATAAGTGCAAGTGAACCTCGATAGATGACGCTATCGATGAACAACAATTCATCTCGTAAAGGCCAGTATGGAAAGATGGGTTTTGGAAGGTCATGCTTTGAACTACACCAACCTGTGCAGATTAAGTTACGTAAAGCCACTATGCTAAGATCTCAAGAGGTGGTGCCTTGTAACTCCCTTGTAGTTGTAGACTTCAGAAGCAAATTGTGCTGTTGTGAAGCAGCATGGGCTCCACTGGGAACACATCAAAACTTGCTGGTGCAGCTGTGTTCAAAACTGCAAGAGGGGCATGTTACAAAGTGTCTGCCAGGACTAATATTGAGTCATTCCTCTACATGTTTAACTTGTACTGCTGTAAGAGAAGCATAAGGTTTTGCCAGGTGTTTCTTGAAAATGTTTTCTAGTGGCTGATGATCTGAGTGATTGGTGATGGACTCTCCGTACAGCCATATGTCCTACTTCATACAGGCTGCACAAATGGCGAAAGCTTCCTTTTTGATTTGTGCACACAGAACCTCATTGGGCTTCAGTTGACATGACATTTATGCAACTGGCTGCAGCTTACCTGCCAAATCTGGTTGAAGAAGGGTGCTGCCTAGACCTGTTTCCGAAACATCTACCTGGAAAGTGACCAGGTTTGGTAATGACAAAACATGCAAGGCATAGTTGCGAAGAAAATTTTAAAGTGGTGTGCATACATGCACGGTGTTGTGTCAACAGTAGATGCAGCGCATATAAGATCCAGGGCCAGGGCTGTGCTGCCAGCTCATATAATTGGTGCATTGCACTGATTTTTTAATCCCAATACCATCCCAACTCATCAGTCATTAGAAAAGAGCACTGACACTGGATCAGACAAAAGGAAAAATTTGGGCAGTGCAACTGGGGATCGGACCCAGAGCCTTTTGTATTGTGCACAAATGCTCCAACCACTGAGTTATCACACCACAGCCACAACTGCATGAACAACCCCCTCTAGTACCAATGCCAGTGTTGCATTGCCAGGTGACTGTGATGCCGCAGTCTACTTGTTCGATGTGTTCATGTTGTTAAATTTTTTAAAAATTTTGCCAGAGGTGGTGCCAAATGTTTGAGAAAATTCTTTGCATGACAGTGAAAAATTAATTTTTTTTACAATACACAACTTAGAATAGCATGTCACATTTAAAACACCGTTTTTGTCTTATTAATTTGTTTGTCATTGTCCGTAAACACAACTTGTTTGTTTGGTGTCCCAAACAGATGTGGTGCACAGCTGGCGAGATCAGGATATTACACATGATCACATCTTCAAGCTTGGGAAGTCTGTAGCAGCTAAGTGGAAAAGAATTGCTGAGCGACTACCCCTGGTGGACAAGCCTGGAAAGCAGTATGCGTTTAGTAGAGGCAATCTCCGATATATTCAAGAGCAGGAACGCACAGATAAGGATTGCCTCCACGAGGTGCTGAGCCGCTGGATTGACATGTCTGCAAAACACACAGTTGGACTTCTGTTCGATGCACTAGAAGCAATGAATCTGGGATTTGTTGCCACAAAAACATTTGGCAATCCTCCAGTGAAAGTGTCACCTAGCAGCGAAGAAACATCAGGTAATTGGAGAGGGGAGAGCTGCTGGCCACCTCCTAACACGAATGTCACATCTAAAAACCGATTTTGTCTTACTAATTTGTTTGTCATTGCCCGTAAACACAACTTGTTTGTTTGGTGTCCCAAACAAGTGTGATGCAGAACTGGCAAGATCAGGGTATTACACAGGATCTCACCTTCTCGATAGAGGAGTCTGTGGCGGCTGAGTGCTCAGGTCAGTTAAGGCATAGCCAACCGCCCTTAACACAAAATTTTAAATTTCTAAACCGCTAATGATCGTAGAGAAATAAAATTTTCCAGGCCATCTCTTATCGTCAAAAGCTGTCACTTACACTGGTTCAGTTCTTCCTATCATGGCAAAATATGGCAATGCTCATGAAAATCCCAACCCACGAATTTTGGACCCCTGGGACAAACGTGTATGGAATATCCGCCTCAAACATACAGCAAACTGTCATGTTAAGTCCTATCTATCCCAAACTTGCTGAAGATAATCGCTGCAGGAGCTATAGAAGTAGCAATGAACTCAAGTCCATCAGCAGTGGACATCGTCCATACTTACAAGGTACTCGAAGCCGGAGAAAACCCTATCTATTCAGAACTGTCACGAAGCTAGACATTTGCTTGAGCAAGTATTGCATTTGCAGTATGAAGTAAGCCTTAGAAATAGTGGTCACCAACGCTAGATATACATACTCGGCTCTAGAAATTAAATTGTTTAGTTTTGAACGGTGAGAGAGAAAGGAAGCCTTCCACGAGGCTACAACAGGAGAACACTGCCAAGGTCTTCTTGAATTCGGTCGATGGCCATTTTTTATCCATGGCAACATGACCACAAAGGGTAGCGCGCGGCTCCACAAACGCCACGCGCGCCCGCAAAGGCCAGCTGCTGCATGTATAGGCCATATGCATGCGCGGGGGCGGCCTAGAACATCCTGTTGTCAGGGAAACCGAGCTGCACCATAGGCTTGTGTAGCGGAGGACCTGGGACATGCCTTAACCGACCCGAGTGTGTGTATTGTGTGCTATCAGTTTTTCTGAGAGCATTGTATCATATCTGAGGCGATAAAACTTCTGAACGTGATCGACTTGTTCCTGGTATTCCTGTTGCTGTACAGCAGCTGAGGACACTTCCGCACCTGAAGATACAGATCACCCTTCAGATATACTGCAGCTGTGGTCAATGCTTCCATTTAATGACATAGCTGTGAAAACAACAAGTAATATTTAATTTATTTAATTCTCCAAATAAACCTTCACAACCACCAGCGCACTTCTTTGGATAAGACGTTTCGACCAAGTGTCATTGGTCTAGGATAAGATGTTTCGACCACGTGTCATTGGTCTAGGATAAGATGTTTTGACCAAGTGTCATCGGTCTAGAATTAAGTCAGTGTCCCAGCGTGAACGGTCTATTTGGATTTATTTATTATTTATTCACTTTTCGTTAGACTTAATAATGCAACACATTCAGTTCAGCCAGATCTATAAAGATACTAAGTTGCTCACTCTGAAATGTTTTACCTGATCATGAATGTGAAGTTTGTAAAATCAAACTGAGATATCCATAGAAAATGCTAGTTTAGCTGTGCACTAACTCAGACAGGATTTGCTTCAGTGTAAGGGAAAGTGAAAATGGAAAACTGTGTTTTCTGTTCATGCCACCTGCATGCAACACTGTATTATCTTCTGCCAAGTGAAGACTTGAATGTCTAAAACTCTAGTGGATTGGTTGGTTGATAGTTATAAAATTTGAAATTTTCTCTTCACCTTTTGATGTAATTATGGTAGATCTACATGAAGAAAATTTTTGATCACTCACTTGTAATGTGGAGTGGTGCTGTGGAAGTCACCCATAACAGTGCATATATTATTGGTTTGTAAGAATTAGGATGTTCAAGATGTCTACCCAAACTCTCCCCATCCACAAGTACCTTCCTGTACACTCACAGCCCTTCATCCTTCTTTCAACACTCTTGTGGCATGGTAAAGTTTTTCTATTCAACATTTGGTTATGCTCTAATCCTCAAACTTCCATGTGTGTGTGTTTGTGTGTGTGTGAACAGCTTAGATGGCGATGCAAATAAATACAGACAAACTAACACTGCGACCTTGGAGACCATTCCCGGAAACAGTACAAAATGTCAGCGCACATTAGTCGCGCATAGACCAGAAGCTTTTCGCCCAGCTCTCATCAGTGGTTTACACTGGGAAGTAATATTCCAGGTGTTGGTTGTAATAGTGGTCTTGATAAGCGCTCTTTTGAGATATTAAGCGTTCTTGTTCTTACTTCCCAGCGTAAACCACTGATAAGAGCTGGGCAAAAAGCTTCTGGTCTATGCGCGACTAATGTGTGCTGACATTTTGTACTGTTTCCAGGAATGGTCTCCAAGGTCACAGTGTTAGTTTGTCCGTGTGTGTGTGTGTGTGTGTGTGTGTGTGTGTGTGTGTGTGTGTGTGTGTGTGTGTGTGTGTGTGTGTGTGTGTAATCACTGATAGCTGTATCATATTTTATACGCTGTGCAGAGACAAGTGGCTCGCAACCGAGTGTTGATAAGCCAGACAGCCATCTGTTCAGGCCATTTGCTGGATCGCATTTCTTGCAGCCTGGTAGGTAGTCTATGAACCATGAGCCTTTTCCTACAATTTTGCCTGCATGAATGGGAATTGACCTGCAACAAGGGGAATTGCTGGTGACTTTTGCAATCTGTAACGTTTTGCTAGTGTGTGCACATGAGCTCCTGGTACCAAATAAAATTCACTTTGCTTTGTTTTGCCTTTGATTGTTGTTCCCAGTGAAAGACACCAAGGAAAGGGAAATTCCATACATTTCCTGTGACTTAGCTTCCAGCACTATCGAAGATGGGGGTGCTGTTTTGGAAATCGGGAATGTCCAGGCCAAGTTCTCTCCAGCTTGTCTTCCTTTACACAGTCCAGTATCTATGATGGTTATGAAAATTGAGGAAGGATTCCTGCTAGACGGTGAGGTGGCCTTATCACCGCAGGTAGCCATTGGTCCCCACTGTGACTGTGGTCTTGATTTCCCAATGACCTTGTCGCTTCCATTAGAAGTTCAAGAAGACACTTCTGTAACTGTGCTAGTCTCTAAATGTGCAGCTGGAGTCACCTCAAACTGGGAAGTGGTACCTCCCAGTGATGTGGTGGTTTATGATAGTCATGTAGAGGTTCAATCTATGGCCCGCTGCGTCTATCAAGCACAGTGCGGTTGTAACTACATTATCTTGCCTTTATCTGAGAAGATGTACTTCTCGGTCTCTGCCTATCCCCATTCTGACATGTGCACATTGCTCCTCCGGTGCTCTGGTGATGAAGGCTATTGCAAAGAGCGCTATGGGAAGTATGAACTTTGCTGCGATGCTGCTGAAACCATAGATGTGCGTGCAGTGCCAGGTGAAGTGCTTAGGGTGTGTATTAAAAGCAAAGACAACAGCATTACACAACTCAGTACTCCATTTGACGTGGAGAAAACACTAGACAGTCCTCTGGATGAAACTTTTGATCTAGCTATAGGTCCTGAGCTTGAGAGCACCGTTGAAGGGTCGAGCAGCAGATGGTCATGGAATCCATTACACCTCTTGTTCGCTGGACAAAGACAACTACAAGCAACCACAAAGCTAGGCAAGAAAGACAGACGTTTCTTCTGGAGCATTAGACCATCTCACTGTGGTAAAATGGGTGCTGGTAGTCTGTACATCCAACCACACCTTTTTTCTGCCATTGAGGGAGTGGAATTAGGCTCAGCCACAGACTTGGAGTGCCCGAAATGCCATAAAGTGAGCAAGTTCACCACTGATGTTGGAGCCACTTTGCCATTTAACGTCAAGTGGAATCAACCTTCAGAGGTGGGGCTTTTTACTGTATCTATTGCCATACTCTAGTGTTCTTCAGTTCATCAGTGTATGAAAATGTGTGAGGGGCACATGTACTGCGTAATTGTAAACATGTATGTGCATTTGTGCATGTGTCTCTGTATGTACACTGGCGTAGATGATACATACGTGGACATGTCTGTACCGGTATGTACATTAGTGTACCTATATATATGTGCCTTTGTATGTTCTGAATTTGTGTCTACACGTACATAATTGACATTGATGTAGTGTTATGTTTAAGCTATATTACTGTCCTTTTCAGGACCATAGGGACTGGAGAGGGTTTGCACCACAATTATTGGGCATGTGTCTGTCTGTCTTTCTCTCTGTGGTCTAATAGCAGGTGAAACCTGCTAGCTTGTGGCTTACCTAGATGCATGATTCTGATATGTCGTGTGATTATAGCGACGGATCTGATGTGATTGGGAAATCCCCCCCCCCCCCCTCCCCCAACTGGGGGGATTTCCCAATCACAGCCTGCTTTTTGTGGCTGGAAGTTCATCATGGCCGGTAGAGGTGGCGGGTGTTTGATAGCTGTTGGAAAGGTAGTAGCTATGGTGTTCCTAATTTTAGTTTGCAGCAATTATTATGAAGTTTCACCCCTAGAGTGACTGCATCTCTTAGTGGCAACAAGGGGACTGAAGACCTCCCCAGGCTTGGCTTGGTTCAATGGCCTACTGCTGGGCAAAAAAAAAAATGATTAAAGAGAAGATGAAGTGCATTTCCAAGACACCAGAGCTGTCTGTAGTGTATACAATCCCTCTGTATGCGCAACAGCCATTCAATGACTGGTGGATCCAGGCATCCCAGACACAGCCACCATTGCAACTACTGGCCACAAACAGGTACAATCATCAGCCTTGAATGCTTCAAGGAATTCTGACATCCCAACAGACATACATTGTAGCAATTAGGGATATGGAGCGACCACTTGCACCTGCAATTTCATCTTGTCCAGCTCTAGCTAATGTTCACTTCAACATCACGCAACAATGAGCTAAAAGATGTTTACACCTTTATTGCTACTTGTGACATGGATAAAGTTGGCTCTCCTTCAATGGCAGCTCAAGACAAGCAAATGGCAGCTCAAGACAAACGTATTCAGGCAGTGACAGCAATGCCAAAAAACTGGGCCGGAGTGCATTTCGATGACGATTGTCTTGTTCTCTTTCAGCTGTAACATTTTCTGCTCTAGCAGTCCACTACGAGTGAATCAACATGTAGGGTCTACATGTGCTGGTGCTGCATGTCTACCAGGTTTACAGTGATGTGTATGGTGCATATCTGTGCATATCAGAAATGGAAATCATCCTTGTACTCTAGCTTGATTGCATACCCCCTGATACTTCACATACAATCCTGTCGGGTGGCAGAGCTGCTAGTGCACGCTCTTTCAGTTGTTTTCTAATCAAAATGTATGGATCAAGCCCAGCACATGACATGGACAATCGCCATGGATACAGCTGCATGCCAACAGTTGACAATACTCGGCTGTAGAAAACCTGCTGCAACTCTATAATGACAAAATCACAGATATCTACAGGACCGTCTGAATTAGGGTCATGATCTAGGGCAGAAACCCTAAGAGCCATACATACTATATTTTCAGCAATAAGGGCCAAGGTGCTTGCTGTTTTCTCACCGTTGGAAAATGAGACACTAATTTCAGCTCAGTACTAATTTCAGAGAGACAATTAGTCTCACAAATCAATGTGCATCACTATGGGAGATCATGAGACACGAGGCACTTTATTTTGCAAACTGAACTTCTGGTACATAGCTGGAAGGGTAAACAAATAACCTTGTACTTGTGTTGTTCACAACTTTTTACAATGAAAAGGCAAGGAATGCAACATTAAATGCAATAAAGCTGTACTGTGCACATGAATATATGCTTTTTACTTGTACGTTGATACATGCCACGGTGCTAAAAAATAGTATGGCGCTGCAGGTCATTCTAGAGCAGAAAACCACGGCACTAAATTCAATGAGACACCACTTTATTTTGGGCGCTAATTTCGAAAATACAGTAGTACTCTGGAACATATTGCAGACGGTTTGATGAAATTCTTTGTAATTTGGACAGGATGTGCTACATTTATGCATATGCTTTTGTATGTACAAATGGAACAAATTATGTTTCCATATGAGCATGTGTTCTTGTCTGTACACTTCTAAAATAGTATGTGTTCCTAGATGATCATTTATGCATATGTTGCTAATGTTTGTATGCACATTATCGTATGTGTGGCACTATGGGCATTAGTTCATGCAGCACATGGGTAATTTTGAGTGCTTGTGCTTATGTCCTTGTAGGTTGTTCATATGCATGTCTATGTGTGTGATTGTGCGTGCTGTACTATATGAAGGTTTGTCCATTAGTTGTTTATTGAAATGTGTACATGCATATGATTTTCTGTGTTTACAGTTGATCATCATAATTTAAGTATGGGTATGCATGTACTCCTGTGAGTATGCTTGTGAAATAATGTGTTTGATGACTGAAGTAAGAAATGTTTGTCAACAAGTGTGTGTCACAAAGATTTAGACAGATGCTGGTGTATCAGGAGTGCTAGGAAACTACATGATAAGAGAACATAGCTAACTACCTGAACGATTAACCTCACACAAACCGTGAGGTGATTCTGTGGTAGAGAGTGCTTGTAAAGTTGCAAAGACAATTTGAAAATCTGCAATGGATTCCAATTGTGACAGAGTGTGGGTCTAATAGCCCCAATACTGGTTTATTCAAATATACTATGAGTTATATTTGTGACTGTGTGCTTTACAGCAATTACAGAGCAAAGGATTAGCACCAGAGCAAGACCTACCTGCCTCCAGCTCAGGCAGTGTTGGAGGTGACTACAGCGCAGCAGCTCTTGTTTGTAGGTGCATTTTCTCTGAGTGAATAAAAATTAGTGTCTCAGCAGGCTGAAGTTAAAGACCTTCACTCCAGTTGACAGTACCACAGTTCTGAAGCCACATCAGTAGAGGACACAGTTCTGCACTAACACCAGTGAATAACAATTTGTTTAGCAACCTAGAATTTCCATCACATCTATGTAGTGTAATTTAATCAGTTTTATGCTGCATGTTTCTTGTTCCAGCAACATCTCAGCTGAAGAAAGGACGAGTTTTGAAAATCACTGATGTTGAACTCTTCGAGATCGCTAAGCAATTGCGATTTGGTTCCTTTGAGCTAGAGGAGTTTGCAACTCGTCTGCTCAAGGAGTCGGAGTGTGGCATGAGCGGCCAAATATTTCTTGTCAGCCTTGAATCTAGAGAATGTGCCACAGTGCCAAGCAAGGTGCACAAAGTACTAATGAAATGGTGAGCCATGTCTTTATAAGGCTAACCAGCTATCTGAATCTAAATGGTCTTCTGTTGCCGTTGTACATGTAGGTGATGGTAGGCATGTACGTATGTGTGCATGTGTGTAGCCACAGAGTTTGCCAGTCCTAGTGCATAGTAGGCAGATGGAAAGACAAAACTGTTGTAAACAAATGCAAAAGAAAAATCATTTTTAGAGTTGGTGGGTTAGCTCCTGCTGTTTGTTTTATATTAATGAGTTTCATGGTGCATTAAATGTGGTAGGTATGTTGGTGAAGATTTTTTTGGCTTCTATAACTATTCATTTCTTTTCTGTATTGTTGTGACAGAGGACAAGATGATAAACAAGATACATAATTAATAATTTGTCAGATCTGCTCGGCTTTACTGTAATGTGTGGAATAAAACACCAGTACAACAGTGAGATTGCAGAACTGGACCCAACACATACAGTGTGGAGGGCTCTTGCAATTGAGCTCACACATGAGTGTTCATATTCCAGTCTAAACATGTACACTACCGAAATAACAGGACTCTATGCAGACACAGGCAAACATGAGCTATAGACTCTGCATAGACTCTAGATCTATGAAGACAGAACCTTGTATTCAAGCCGAAACACTACATCCTGCAGTATGAACAAGGGAATACATATCAAAATGCAACCTCATGCAGCTGAGTGAAGATGAGCAGACAGTAAATGTTCTTCACACACAATAAAAGTAGCTACTACACAGAAATGTAGGTGAATCTGGGATGTGCTACCAAGATGTGCACTGGCAAATTCATAGCTGTGAATGTGTGTCGGTCAGGGATGAACTGACAAGAAGTATAGAATCAGTAGGCTAAAGTTTCTGTCTAGAAGATGTTTCTCCACAGATCACCAATAGCTGAGATGTCCAAATCGTGTCATCCACACGAACTCAGTACAGCATTGTTTCCCATCTGCATTATCAACATCACCTGCCCTCTATTTTCTTTGGGATTCTTGGTAGGTCTGGGATGCAAAGGGCTGATCCTGACAATGAATTTTTTAAATTAGTTTCATTTCTAACTCCCTACCCACTGCCAAAACCCGAGGAACCCTTGCACTTACGGCTGCATCCAACGATCAGCCATGATGCATATACTAGGGAATCATTCACAGGACCCCAATTAGTGTTTTCTGTGTATGGCACAAGTGATGTCGTAGTTATTTATAGATCTTAACCTGAAAAGGGAACGTACAGTGACAGATCATATGTTGGAAGACTCATTGGAAGCTGTTCTTCAAGGTTCGTTCTCTTCCTGGGAGAAATGAAATGGATACTGTAAAGCCGATCACATCTGAGTTGCCCCTCACAAAGGAAGACCAACTGTCACAGTGGAAGACCACTTCACAAATGCACCATCACAAGAAAAAAGCTTTTCAAGCAATATAGGAACTTTCGCTTTGGTCCTGGGGTTTTTTCAATGTCAATCTTGTTCTTGAGGTGTCCCTCTGCTGCTTTGCCAGGATGGCATGACAGATGCACATGGCTGTTGAAGCATGATTCTAGCATCATCATAGAAAGAAACATTGTGTAGCTGGAAATGCCTGCATATGACATGACCCTGCGAGCAGCCACATGTAGCTCTACCTGGATCGTGAACATGATGCAGTTCCCCACCTGCTCACCATGGATATTACATTAATTTTTTAGTGTGTAGGTGGACTTGAAACAAAAACTGATTTTGACCACTCCCTAAACGATTTGTTTCGTTTTGTGGGGATACTACAAACTTTGCAATGCTCCCTTCGCACTTTTTAGAGAAAAAAATGGATAAAATTCATTTACTCTGTTTTGTCTTTGGTGCAGGATCGATGCTGTTCAGCAGCCTAGATATGGTGGAGAGCTAAAAGATGTATTAGAGAAGATGAACTGCGGTGAGGTGATCAGAAACTTTTGTTACTATCTGGAGGGCACCAAGGCCAACTAGTAACCCTGGTGGTGTTGTCTGCAGTGGGATGGTATGAGAGAAGAGAGAGGAAGGGTAACACTGAGATAATGAGTTAAAAGATCTATTTCGCAAAATAGCGAAATCAGAAGGAAATGACTTTAAGTTTGCAACCTTGCCCTCTTGAACAATCAACTGGTTAGATATTTTAATTTGTCAGAGAATTGATTTATTTCAAATTTTTATCAATATTTATAAATGTATACCCATATTGAGCTGTGAAATGGTGAATAACTTTCTTTGGTCTTGTGTTGTCTGTGCCCTCAGCTTTTTTCTACTTAAAGAAAAACATTAAATTGCAAGGTAATTCTCATGAATATATTTTTCTTCTGGATTTAATTTTCGCACAGCACTTTTACTTATTCTAGCAGATTTATTTTGTAAGAGCATTCATATTTGCAAACCCAAGCGTTTGAACATCTTTTGCAATTGTTTTCCCTAAAGTTCTGAGGTGAACTATTGATGAGTGCTAGGAAATTCTGGGGAATTGGCTAACTGACCTCCCATTTCTCTAGAATAGGGGAGGTCACATCTGTGCAAGTTTGCAACCACCTTTTTCATACATGAATGATCTTTTCGAATATGTTCGCAATTTACAAACATTGCAAATTGACGTATCTGTGAGCCATATCTAATTCCTTCTGACATTCTCTCTTTTGATGTAAGATTGTGTGGTAAACTTTATCAATGCACCGTCAATTTGTAAGCAATCCACCAGCTACAGAGTTACACTAGCACTTAGGCTGGTCTGACAAGTTTCTACCCGCAAACCAGACGATTTGTATGTATAAGTGAGCCGATAATGAACCTATTGATACTAAAAAATGAACATAAGTCATAATGTAAAATTATTTCGTTCCTGATTAGATCATACCAGCATGCCAGCGCGCTAGCATGCTCAGATTACAGCATGTTTAATATTCCTCCAACATGCATGTAGTAATGTCATCATGAATCTATTTCTCACAACCTTAAAGTGCGTGCGTGACGGGTTGTGATTTGCAGATTGTGTTTGTGGATACGGAGTTGTGATTGGAAAATCACAACGTCTAAGGAGATCGACGGTTTGTATGGGTGACGTCATGTGAGTTGTGAGTAGGGTGCTGTTAGCATCGGGATTAATTAAAATCTGTACTTCTGCTGAAAAGTCTAAGATCACGCTTTCTAACAACTCACGTGACGTCACCCATACAAACCGCCGATCTCCTAAGAGGTTGTGAATTTCCGATCACAACCCCTTACCTACACACCATCTGCTAATCACAACCCCTTACCCACGCACTGTAAGGTTGTGAGAAATAGATTCATAGACGACACGTGCACTGAGGTCGTGGCAATTCACAACCCGAGCTGCGAGATCGAGCGCTGTGATTTGCCGGTCAGGCTCGGTCTCGGATATGTATCTACACTTCACAAGGCCTGCACCAACTCAGGTTAGCTACAAGATCTCAAGGAGCGCCCAGGCTCAAACATCCTCATGGGGAATGCATGGCCTCTCCAGAGCCATGGTGAATATAGCACACTTGCACTGAAAATGAGGCCAGTCACGACGAAGAAATATCTAGACTTTTATATTATTATTGACTCTTATCTAGACCGTAACATATACTGCGTACATCGCAGTCGCATTATGATTAGGCAAAGTGAACATATCATGTTTTATTTGATTACTGCTAGTACTTAATTGCTTCTGATCACCGTTACTGCAAGGTGCTACAGACACACGGTACGCTTACATGCGCAGGTAGTCGGACAAACGGACGCTAAGTTCAAAAAAGCATATGCAGATCTCTCTAACCATGGAAAGGTTACAGGGCCAAAGGCGGAAAACTCTCTAGCCTCTGGCAGCTGCGCAGGACGGCAAAAATACCTGTAATGACCACTAGGTGTTGTGCTAGCATGCAACTGTCAAGGGACTTTGCGCGGGTAGGCGGTTAGATTCCGATCGCCATCCACCCGATTCGACAGATTTCCCTAGGTATTAGACCAGACCAAAAAAGTCAAATGCCTGGTTCTTGACCAGGGTCAGTACCGTCACGTGATTGACAATAAAACTACAAAAAAAATAAATGGCCCTCGAGAGCCAGATCATGATCAAGAGTAAAACTGACATGCTTGTCGAGTGTTACCTTCACCTGTCAACTTGGGTTAGCTACCACGACAGGTTGTCGTGTGGAGAGGGTCGACTTGTAGGCCATGGCACGCCGAGGTCCAAGTCGAATAAAGACTGTGGATTGTACGTTCGAGCCATCTCCGTGCGACCCACTGAAAATGTTCGGATTTCCGTACCCATTCTGCCGCAGGTGCCCCAGTTTCTGAGGCCAACGAAAACCTGGCCGATGAGGAAGAGCGAGATAGCTTTGTATCCTCCCCGGTGCCTTCGCCCGGTGGTTGTGTGGAATCACTCGGCGCCGGTGCCAGTGAGGTGAACTACAACACCGCTTCTGGGCCATCCTATAATGAGCGGAAAGTCAGGCTCGCAGAAGCCTGGGCGTCTGTAAGGAACAACTTGCGCATTGCCACGGTGTGTGCCAACGGCATGCCGGAGGGACAAGTTTTGTTGCCAAGAAGGATGCGTCGAGTTGGCATCGATGCGCTGTTTGGATTGTGGTCCGTACAAATTTTTATGCCCTTTGTGTTGTGAAGACTTTCACCGGCGAAAGTGTTTTCCACCGATTGGAATTGTGGAATGTTAGTGCTACTGAGCTCCTGGCATGAGTAGAGTCGTTCTTTTTGACATTCACATGTTTTGCTGATTCTCTCTATCTGCAGACCGTCTTCTTTCTTGGCGGGCAAAGTGTTTGGTGTTTTTCAGGGGTCACTATTTTCACTTTTCCTTCAGGATGGACTCTTTTTGCCATACGAATTTGAACGCGTGCTGCCTTTCCGAGTACCACAGCATGATGACTGCTGAATGGTGGGATTCTACATCCGGTTACTGTAGTTGTGGAGAGTGGTAGGTGGCTTATCAACAGACAGTGCTCTTGATGAGTAGTTGTAATTGCCAGCATTAAATGTTTGTTCATGATTACTGGCACTCATCACCGTGTGCATGTGCAAGTTTGTGACTGTGATACTGTTTGTGTGCCCTTGTGAAGTACCGCTTGTGGCCAGCAACAACTAACCAGGCCAGGACTTGCCTTTTATTTTGATCCGTTAGATCAAATGGAGGCACTCCTCCTTGAATGCCAGGTTGCAGCAAAAGATTTCTCTGCTGCTCTCCTAGCAAGGCTACCATGGTTATACTGGCAAAAGGTAAATTAATGAATGTTGATTGTGGCAGGAAAGGAAGACAACATTTCTTCAAAATGATTTATTGTGTCTGATCGTCAGTTGAGGGGCAAAAAATACCGTCAGATATTTTTTCAGGATGAAGTGCTTAGTAAATCTTGCCAACCGTGTGGTAGTGATTTGGAACACCCATTTTTTCTTGCCTTCTTGTTGCTCCAATACTCCAAAGTCTAGCATGCACATATATGTTGCATTAATATCTAATGTACACATTATTACATTGCCTGTAATATTGTGAGTATTGATCTTTTTCAGGCCACAACACGTTTACCCGGCAATCACCAATTCTTTTGACTGACGTTTTGAGGAGTACAGGTGTGACTCTGCAGCCATTGTATTTTTTTATTTTATTTTCTTGGGGGGGGGGGGGGTATAAAACCCTGTGTTGGATTGCTTCGGATATTTGGGTGCCATAATGCTTGCCTTTTTCCTGAATGGCTATAGAAACAAATTTATTTGAATAATGTCTGCATGATGCTGTGAATCAGAGATGCTTAGACACACTTTGATTTTCTGAGGCTCCTGTGTTGCCCATGATATGTTTAAAGGTATATGATGCGTCAGTCAACTTTGTTCCTTGATCTAAGCCCTGAACGGAATAAAGGAAATGTTTGTTGAGCTTGTCCAAAGGCAGGAAGTGTTGCTCATGTAAAGTCAAGCGTATCAAGAAGTGCAGTCATGCACATATTATATCCTTATGGTTTGGGTCCACTGTGCGCTCCAGCTGGAGTTAAATATGAGAAAATGATTGGTGGTACATGTGTAAGTAACTTCTCAGTGTAGTCCCCAGTCCGAGCTCAGAAATTCACGACCTTTGTTGCAACCAGCTCACGAGCTTGCCAAACTTTGCCCAAAGGAAGATCTTTATCTCAGTAGACACCTTATTTTTGGACAAGTCAACTCCGTTGACGTTCTGAGCTAGAGAGCTTCTTCTGTCGTTGGAAGAGTGTGTGTTGCTATGGCGACATGTACATCAAGATGGGCTAATCAGCGCTGAGCAGCGATCCGACAGCCAAACTTGATCAATGCTGGCGGCCAATCCGGGAAGAATTGCTAAAACTGGAGCTTTCAATGTCAATGAACAAGTAACCTGAAAACCAGAAGGTGCTGCAGCAAGAAGTTACCAAGAACACGCATGTGAAGGAGCTGGAGAGAGTGAGAAAAGAAGCTGTGAGTTGCGGAGTTAGTCAGACAATGAGAGCCGAGCCACAGCATCATCGCAGCCTAGCGCTTCACCTAAGCCTCCTTGAAAGAGAGTGATAACTCATAGCAGGCTTTAGAAATTATAGTGGGGAGGAGGTTGGGTTGGGTAAGCAAAGACATTGGCTCTTTTGTGAAAGAAGGCTTAAACAAACCAGCTGAACACACTCACCCCTGCAGGAAATTTCATGCCTAAGAGAGGATGAGAATGGCTGCATATTGATAAACAGAAGAATGATGAGAAAGTTTTGTTGCATTTGCAGGGGTGTATTGACGCAGCTGAGATTTATTACCACTATTCTTGCTATAGTCCGTGATGAAAGCCACGGTCAAACTAGATGTAGAATAGTGTCACAAGTTAAAACTGCCTAGATGAGGCCTGCTAAGATCCTTTGTGAAACACTGGAGCTCTCAGATATACATGTAGTTAGTGTCTGAGATGCAACCGAGATGGAGATTTTGTCTGAACGAGTACCAAGCATGCCACATGCTTGTTACTTGTTCGGACTGATGCTGCATCTCTCTGCATCAGCGGTGTTGACAGCCTGAACTTCAGTGTAGTCATACAGCAGGTAACACTTGACATATTCCTGCTGCTGTCTTAGCAGGCTGGAACAATGTGGTGATCAAATTGCCAGACACAGACATTGCTATCCATCTCCCTCTCAAAGAATATTCATTCCCACAGCTACTTCTTGACAAGTAAGATTGAACAGTCGCACATTTCTGAACTTATTTGCATCATTACCGGTCACTCCCTAGTCTGTATACTGTGGATTCAAGTTTCTACATGCATTAACTGAGAACTGTATGAGTAATGGTAAACATACTCTTTGGAATAATAGAATGCCTGCACCTACACCCAGCTCAGAGATAACTTTCTAGAGAGCAGAAAAGCCATTATACAAGATACAGATAGATGTGGTGGCATGACTGTACTGCAAAAGATCAAAACTAAAAGAAATATAGAACCAAGTTCATGCATCTTCAGCCACTAGTTTGTCATCAAGCCTGCATACATTGAGGAAAAGGGAGAGAAGAGAAGCAATCAACAGGCAACCTACAAAAAAAATATAAGTAAACAAATAAAATTTAAAAAGGTGATCCCCTAATGGGTCTTGCCACAAAGGGAAATTGACTAAATCTATTGGAAGAAGGAATTGTAAGAAGTGGCGGTGCAAGCAAGGAGAGGTCACAATAGAAGCAGAAGATAGAGTAAAAGCAAAGAGTGGCAAGGTGATGAGCGGTTATAGGAGAGTAACGGAGGAGGTAAGCTTGAATTAACAGTTTTAAGTTAAATTGTGATAGAATGCCGTGAGACCCTAGCTCCACACTCAAGATTCTTTAACTAAGGAAAGAGGAATAACACAGATCAAAAGTAAGAAAGTAGAACAAACAGATTTACAAAGACAACCAGAGGAAATGTCACTTTCCAAAGGAATAGTACAACGACATAAGTTTTGCAGTCAGGAAAGAGAAGAACATGGTCAGGTAATTGTGGGGTCAGGAGGATGTGAGATGGTATTGTTGAGTTGAATGATGAGAAGTGTACAGGAAGATCAGCAAAGAGTTGTGGAGCGTCTGAAGTAGTCGTAGAGTAGGCAGAGCCAAAAGCAAGAACAAGATGATTAAGAACAGCATTGTGCTGCCAAGTGTAGCAGTCATGATTGAGAATTTAAAGACAGAGCAGACGTTTAGAATTGGGCAGTGTCTCTTGGTTGTTGCAGCGGGGATAGGGAGTAAAACATCTTTTTTTCATCCATTCAAGCGCAGGCAAACAGGGAAGACAGTCAATAAGTAGAGCGTCAGACAAAAAACACAACACCTCGAGTGAAGGAGTAGATGAAAGATGGCCAGTCTGAGTGAGGGTGCATATGTTTGTGTTGTGCCATTTAACACACAAAGTGAGAGAATTCAAATCACCTAATCTGGATGATGATCAGCATAACCAGGAGACAAGTGATCCTGATCTGACAAGAAGTCCTCAATTGTTCGGTGGAGCCACCTGACAAGATGAAGATACTTCATCCGGTTCTGCCAATTCCAACTACAGTCTTGATAGTTCCTATGATAATCCTGGTGATAAGTATGAAGAGGAAATTTCAGATAGCAGCTTGAATGAAAGAAGAACAATTATCTCAGTCTAATACAAATAATTCTGGAGATAACGACTCTCGTTGGTAGATACCTGCAGTTATATGACACCATACAGGCAATTGTTACGCTGCAGAGTTTTCAGTTTCTTTAAAGATATGTCAGTCTATTGGTGAGATGCCACGCAGCTCGGCTCCCTGAATGATGAGTATGGTTTCTTGGTCTACTACACCGCCTGCCTCAACTTTTTTTCCCCAAGATGCAGTGTATTTCTCTCAAGGTTTCTAGCATGACATGAATCTCTAACTGATGATCAACCGTAACTAGGCAGTAGGCATCAACAAAAAAATTTATTTCATAGTTTATTCCGAGATTTTTTCACGAAGTACTGGAAGTTGGGGAAGTCAAAGACCAGTCATCTTAATAATCAAGCACTGGGTGTCCTTTTCAACAACTGAAACATTCAATCAACGTTGTCCCTGGATACTCACAAAAACATTGCTTTTCAACGAATCATCGGGTTTGTTTCTCGTCCAACGCGCGCATGGCTTGCGCCCAAAATTGAAAATTAAAACAAAACAAAAAGTTTTAAAAGTAGGAAATCGACCTCGCGCAGCAGTCGTCATGTAGATCTACTGCATGACATGATAATATGTTGCAGCCAAAGAAACAGACACGTTTACGCGCGAATGTGACGTCAACAAGCCATCGCTACATGGCGTTGTGTTGTTTGGCTCACCGCGAAAGATTACTCTCGCCTTCAATATGTTCAAACCAGGAACGTGTTTGCCTTGCTCATATTAGTGTATGCTTCCAGGCCAGCCTGGGCAGCTGTTCGATCGTACAGTGGAACACGCCGTCTCTGCTTTGAGCCTTGTGCTCTCGATTCAATGGCCCTGGTGAGCGTCCGCGTAGAGTGGAACGGTGCAACATGTTGAAGACGAGACCTTCACTCAAGTTTTTGAGGATCTTGGAGCTCTTTCACACGATGAGAAAGGTAGCCGCCCGGTGCAATTTCTACGGGATATCCTGTCGAAGGATGTGGAAGTAGACAACGCACCGTCAGTGCGAAGTTTCGTTTCGACAGAGCAATGCGGAGGATCGCGCACGGAAGTGAGCATCGACCTGAAGATCGCCCCTTGCATCAGAGGGTTTGGCCAGTTCGTGACATTCTCCATCACTTCGTCAGATCGTCGCCCATCCTTGGATAGCGTTCGGAATGCCTTCAGTGTGCTCACGGAAGGGCAAGCTGCTGTCCAGCGCTCAGTAGCAGACGGCCAGCTGCCCAAACACAAAGATGTTCTTGGTCAGCAGCGAGGGGACTGGTTCATATACCATGATATACAAACAGATCCTCCTTCTGGGTATTGTGGACGTCGAGACCGACTATGTTCGTGGTGCACCGCTGTGGCCGTGTGGCCATGATCTGGAGAAAATCGTTGTAGTGGATGAGCTGGTCGCGTGCACGTCTGACATTTCAGTTGATTCATAACTTCTCCTGTAACCTAGCTCTCCCCGACTGCTGTTACTGCTGTGGTGCAACGGAAAACCTTGATCCTGCAGAGCACCTTAGAGAACCGTTCCAGTCCCACCATCAGACGTGCACTCGGTGCAAACTTAATGGTAGAAAGCCGAGGACACGTGGACCAAAGAAGCAACGGCTGAGCGGCAGCGCATCAGGCCTGGAGAAGAAAAAGCCACGGAAGAAGTGATTTCACTGAGAACATGTCTGAGACACTACCGACTGCCCTGTGTGTGTGTGTGTGTGTGTGTGTGTGT